>VKHH01005957.1:20583-35327 GCA_015144975.1 Epipyxis sp. PR26KG | reverse complement strand
AATAATAATAATAATAACAATAATAATAATAATAATAATAACAATAATAATAATAATAATAATAATAATAATAATAACAACAACAATAATAATAATAATAACAATAATAATAATAATAATAATAATAACAATAATAATAATAATGATATATTATAATAATAATAACAATAATAATAATAATGATATATTATAATAATATCGAACTTTTCAGAGGAAGATCTCCCAACACCGACTTAACACATGCGCATGATAGTTGGTTTTCTTGATAGACGAGTGTTGTGCTTTTATGGTGCGATGGGGGCTTTTCCTCTGACCATAACAATATTATCATTATTTTGTAATAATAACAATACCTGCTCTGTGCATGTGATGAGATGTTGACTAGAGTCCCCGTGACAGCGATCAGAATATCAGCATTCGAATGATTTAATAATAAAACAAGGGCTTCTTCTGTTCGATTATAAAGTAAAGATTGAAGAACATTTGATCGCCTTGTTAAATTACCTATCATATCATATCATATCATATCATATTTTATAATAAGAAGCAATGATGATAACCATAAAATATCATAATATTATAAAAATAATAATCAATAATTATAATAATAATTATAAATTATTATAACAGATCAATATATTCGATAATAAGTATTAAGCTCAGCAGAAGGCATAAATGAAACTAGATAGTCGAGGGGTTATATAAAATAATCATGATTTTATGATTATTTAAACTATTACATTTTAGAAAAATAATATTAGAATTACGAGCATAGTAACTGATTATTATAATACTATTACCTAATACTCTCGCTGCTTCAAGTACTATTTCATCATTCACATTGAAAAGACTCATCGATAAATGAACGGATAATGACACTAAATTAGCATCTAATTTGTTGATCACTCCTCGGCTGAGCTGTAATTCTTGTTGATTATCATTATTTGAGTCCAATGAATGACTTTCAGATTTATCTAATAACTATAATATTGAATCATATATGTGTGTTATTGAGAATTATTAATAAATAATCGTATGAATAAAATAATTATTAATATTATTAATATTATGAATAGAAGATTATTTTTTTAAGGCAAGTTATCCATCATAACCAAGTGTTATGCGATAGGTGATATAACTCTAATAAAAATTATCAAAAAATAACCTGAGTTAATATGCACTTTCACGAAATTGTCTCGTTATTATTGTCGAATGTGAAATCTATTAACTCTTGATTAAACATTATTATTGATCATATGAATAGAGGTTCATATGAAGAAAACATGGAATGAATTAGTGAAGGGTTATGAATTCAAATCAAATGAAAGGAAGAATGTTATCATATCAAAACAAATATGAGTAAATGATATTAAATTATGATCATATTAGCTCATATAAAACGTATGATGAACTTAAGGTTAATCTCAAACTCTTTGATGATAAAAGAAGCAGAAGAAATAATAAAATAATAAAAAATAAAATAGTTACTAAATAATAATTTTATATAATAATATTATTATTATGATTAAAATGATAATTGCATGTTTTATTTTCTTATTCGAACTTATCGACCATAAAATAGAGAAATATCATAATAATGATAATCAAAAATAGTTTAAAATAGAAATTATGAAATAATGATAAAGAAAATAAATTGTATAAATGTTGATATATAACTGTTATGATTTGTGTAATATTATAAATTAAAATAATAATAATTAGTAGCCGTAGTTGTAGTGGAGAATTATTATTATTATCATAATAATAATAATTATTATTATATTGTTTCTGGATATGATTATGATGGTTATTGACTTACATTACAGCAGTGATATGTGATATTCGTTGCAGCAGCGATAACATTTAATAATAATTCTTCATGGTGCGGAGACGTATTTGCAGTCATTAATAACTCTAATAAAAGCTGATACGAATGACAATTATTAATATTATTTTAATAATAATAATAATAATAATAATAATAATAATAATTAATATAATTTTGGTAGACATAATGGAAGACTTCAAATCAGTGGATTTGTGTTTAATCAAAAGTCTTTAAAAAACTACCGATGATATAATAGTTTCTTTATAATGATAAGACGTACCACAATCGTTTCATTCTTAGATCCTAGAATCGAGCCGATTTTAGAATCAATGCTTAAATTAGCTAATAATCTCAAAAGTTTGATGGTAGCATCCATTAATTCAACCTCAGCAGTATTGTCTTCGTCTTTCACATTATCATTATCATCTTGATTATCATCATTTTTTATGATATTATGACCATTATCATCCGTTTCAGAATTGTTACTCACATCATCTTCAAAACTATCATCAACTGAACGACTCTATAATAATTATCATAAAATAAATAATCGATTTTCACAATAATATTTGTTATGCCTTGTAAAGGTATGTGATATATAGCTACTGTATGATGGATGTGATGTCATAGCGTAAGTAATAATAAAGGACCAGTGTTATGATAGCCTCATCATATTTCTATATTAGTTTAAGAATCAAAATAATGAAATCTATATATTGGAATAAATAATGAAATTATAAAAAAAAGTATATATAGAAAATTATTAGTCAAAGTAGATGTAGTAGGGTATGTTAATTATAGTACAAAAAATGGTTTTTAAGTTTTTGTACTACAATAAACATACCCTCCAATATCTAGAAATTCATTATTATGATTCTTAAACTAATATAGAAATATGAAATGGCTATCATAACAACACTCTTTTCCGTCCCGTTGTTATGATAGCGGAACAACTGAATTTTTCTTTCAGAAAAACTTCTTTAAAAAATCATTGAAATAAATTTGAATATTTTTGCCATCATAATAAATTAGAATTTCAGTTTGGTTTCAAAAATAAATTTTTAATATATAGATTTCAAAAAATTATTCCATCCGATCGGATAACTTTACTGTACAAAAAAGGGCCATGCAGGCCCTCTTTTTATATCATAGAAAAATGATAAAAAATGTATTATAAATATATTGAATATGGGATTATGGTACACAATAATAATGATACCTGTCGATGACTCTGACTATTGCGATTATTTATATGTTCATTTTCTTCTAATGCTTCCCATGATCCGCCATGTTCATTTCTGACTTTCGATTGATTATCATTATTATTATGATCATTATGCGATAAGAGTGATGATGAGGATATACCATCATTATCACTTATTATATTATTATCAGCTGAAGATTTACAATAAATTTGTGATAAACTTCCTGAGCAAGCCTGATTATTATTAATAAAAGCATAATGTTTATTATGAAATAATATTATAGAAATTGTGCATTTTTATCAATTATGATATACCTGCAATAATATGATCAATGGTTTCAACACTTTACATTCGATGCCAATAATAATTCTATAATCAAAAATAAAATAAAAAATCACAAATTATAATAATAATAATAACAATAATAATCATAATAAGTTATAAATTATAGTTATAATCACCTACCTATTAACATCATTGCTTGTGGTGAGATTGCCTAAAGTGAAGCATATCCTTGAGAGCAATGGCCAAGTATGCCAAAAAGGCCATTCAACATCTGATGATATATCATTTCCATCCATTATTTTCATGCATTCTTTTGCTTCATTTACGATAACACTTACTAAACTTTTGATGTGTAAGGGCTTGCTGTTTATTTGTGATCGAAACGGATCAAGTAGTGATAATTTCGCTAAAACTCTCGCAGAATTCAATAATAATTCCGCATATCCATTGAATAACCTTTGCATATTACAAAGTACTGGGATAGTATTGCAATCTAATAATAATTTCCGACCTGATGAATCAAGTGAAATGTTACGAATAGCTCCAACTAACTGGACAAAAACCATGGAGATCTTATCAGCGATAGATTTAGATAATTTATCATTCGTTGATGGACTAGAACTTTTATTTATTTTTAAAATTTGATTTAATGCTTTATTATTCTCGATTAGTTGTAATCCTTCTGCTATAATACTGACAGCACCTGAACGAATTAATCGTTTCCTATCGATTTCTTGGTTTGACATGATACGAATGATAGCACCAGCATAAGTCGCACAATCCAACAAATCCATGAAATATGACTGATTTGAATCATTTGATACAGAGGAACTTAATTCTATTTGTAAATCATATCCAAATCTATTAAAATAAAGACAAAACAAGTCATTAATAAATTCAAAATGATGTATTTTTAGAAAAATAATGTACCTATTCCATATTAATGATAATGCGTCTAATAACAGCTCTGCACCACCTAGTATTGAAGAGTCCATTTTTGATAGATTATCAGAGCTTGATCTTAATTGTTCTACGTTTGTTTTACTTGTTTCTTCATTATTATTTGGTGTCATTTCGTTACGGATTCGATAAATGGACTGTGTGATTCGTTTCAGAGCATATGTAACATGCGTATCAATCGAGCTTATTGAAGGATGGTTACTATTTCTTGTGACTGCTATTGATCTAGCTAAATAAGCCACATAATATCGGAGTACGTGACGGGAAAATAGTAATTTGATGAAAATTTCATTCTTTCCATTCACAATGCGAAATAATAGAAGAAGCATCATATTTCCTAAGCCATCCATGTCCGTCATAACTGTATTAAATTTGAATTACATGAAAATAAAAATGTAAATATATTGTTTACGTTAAATGTGGTAGAAATTGTTAAATATTAATTTACCATAATCCAGATTCAGATTGTCCTTGATGTATTTACATAACTTGTCCAATGGAAATACTAAGTTATTAAGAATAGTCTCAACTCTCCCTGTAGTTAAATAATCACTCTGCTTATCCAATGTAAAACTAGATGCAGAGGAAACTTCCATTTCTAAAGATGCTAACATATCGTTTACATCTCGAATAAGTAATTTTAAACCTTGCAATTCACTATCTACTGTTTGATTGTTTTTTTCCAAAGAAGATGAACGTTTGATTTTATTTCTTAGTTCAGTAGAAATATTATTTTCTTTGGTATCAAACTTGTCAATTATAAATTGGTTGTTTCTACTCAAAGATGTTTTTTCATTAATTGGAGGATTATCTAAACTCAATAAGAGTCCACCAGCTCTTTGATCCAGAGACTGCGGGGTAAATGGACGAGACGGCTCTTGCAGCGAGGCGCGAGCTTGAGCTAAAACTTGAGCGATTCGACCACGAGCACCTGTATTACGTGAAGAATTTCGAAAATCGTTGTTATTTGCCATATGCAATGAACAAAATTTCTACAACAATCTCACAGCAAAAGGCTAATTTACAAAATGCAGTGATATAGCAGTGTAAATAATAATTTAATGCTATGCCACACTTTCAATCAAAGGTACAGCGATTGTAACTTAAATTAGGTATTTTATGATTAAAATATAAATAATATATGTAATGGAAGAATGGATGAAATAATATGTAACGGAAGCATAAAGTTATATCATATGAATGCGAAATATTCATTATGTTTCAAATATATAAAATATATAAATATGTATTTAGGAATGATGATTAACTTTTTAATTGCCAAATAACTTTATTTCATTAATTCATCTGTACATTCGAGGTACATAATTCAATTGAACAACATTGATTGATTTCCTATCGCTTCATTCAAAATATTGTTCTTTGTCTCGATTTTTTGTGTCAGTAGTAAAAATGATCGTTGTTGTTCGATTAACTTTATTGTTGATTTTCTTCCTCTTATCGGTTGAAGTTGAAAGTTGGTATCCTTCTTTCATAAGTGTTTTGAAAGATGTACAAAGGAAACCTTCCCAACAGTCCTTCAAAGTGTTAGAATATGATCAAAGGTGATTTCTTACGGGCATTTTTAGTTAATTGTTAATTTAATATTTGTATCCTAATGATCTTTTTTTATTACAATATTAATTCAATTATTATTTTGACAGATTTTATAGAAGAAGTCATCTATTTGCAGGAGTTGGTTTCGCTGCGCGGAATATAGATGACCTACCTGATGACTTGAAACATTTATACAGGGAATTTTTGGTGGTATCACAAGGACAAGATTCGATTAATTTTAAAAGTTTATTAGAATGGGAAGAAATACAAGCATTACTTTCAGATGACCTTATATCTATGAAAGAACTTAAAGTATTGTGGAAACAAGCTGCTGATCCAAAAACAGATAGTATTGGAATCAAGGAATTTTTGGCATTGAATAGAGCATTAGACGACATGTTTGAAGATGCACAAGATGACCCAGACATGGAAATAGAAGGTATATTGTATTATTTAAGGCAGCATAATTCTATTATAATATTATTTATCATGTCAATCTTTTAAGCTTACGTGTGATGAGTGATATGGTGTAATTGTTTTGCTGTTTGATTGTGTTTTGTATTTTCTGTGATTGATAAAGATGATGGTGGTGACTTTGACGCTGAATATGTTCAAGTAAATCCGTGGGATCTTTCTATAACTGTTGATGATTTGGGGTTTGAAAGTGAATTTGTTAGCTATTTGGAAGCATTTTTCTTGGAGAATGCAGAAGATGACAAATCTGCTCAACGTGCAACAGCTTATGATAAGTTCCTCTCCTTTGCTAAGTTTGCCAATTGGAAAGATATTAAGGATATATTAATTGAAGGCCGCGCTGATGATACTTGTTTGAAAGAAGTATGGGAAGAAGCGCTAAAATATAAACAGAATATTGCAGAAATAGAAGGTGGTACAAGTGGTCAGAATTCGATAGTTTTAGACTCAAATATTAATTTCGATATATTTCTCCGGATGAATTATCGCTTGAATGAGATGTTGGATGATATACAAGGAGCGCTTGATATGCTAACTGATGATGAGCTTGAGTCTTATTATAGTGATGAATTTGAAAGATTGGTTTCAAGTCAATATCCTGATTTCCTAAGCTATGATCAGTTGTTACTATGGGAAGATGTTCAACATATTTTACAAAGTAATGGATTGCGGAGAACAGAGTTGGAAGATATCTGGTATGCTCTACCGAAAAAGACATTCAATAAGTCTGAAGAAGGTATAGATAAACAAACATTTATTCTACTGAATAATGAGATTAGTAGGCGGATTTCCGAAGTCGAATTTGTCGAAGAATAAATCCATTTCTACGCTTGTTTTTCAAAATGCCTTTTTATGCATAATAAAAAATTAATTGTTTTTTTTAAATGTTATCCACTTGCAGTATATACATTACATTTATTTTAGTTATATTGTCAAAAAAGCATTGTCCAATTTTAATATATTGTTGATTGCTATCAAGTTAGTGATTCAAATCTTAAAAAGTATAAATCAGCTGCTCCATCATTCGCAAACACAACTATGCAATTTAGGTTAAGCACAGCAATCAATCACAAAGATAATTGAAAACATAATTTATCTCCGTTAGTGATTGTGTGATCTCTTAACCTCAGGACCCAGTTGAACATTCACTTGCTTTTGGTAGAGTTTTAATATTGGGCCCTTTTCGCTGATATGTTCCAGAGCTAGATGATCCGCTTTTATCAGATGGTTTGGTCGGTCGAATCTGATCTGTTACTCTTCTTTTAATTGGTGTATTGGGATTGATGAGGGTACGAACGAAGAGTGCAACAAAGTCAGCAACTGCCCAAAAGGCGTCTGAGAATATTGATAATCGAAACATCGTTCGCTTCTCGACAACATTGCCATCAGAAGATACGTATGGCATATCAAAATCAATATGAGAATAAAACAGGAACACAATACGTGAATGGAACAAAACTCTTTGTTTATAATAAAATTTAAAAGAAAAATAACCTCAGTGATGGGGAAAACAGAATAAATGAGAAGCCACAACTCAACTTATGTTTATGCTTGGTTTTGCATTTGGTAAAATAAAATAAGAATAGGTACTGCTGGTTGAAAAGAGCACAACCGGCGGGGATTGTTGGGACAGCATGTTCGAAAATCCCTGTTGGAATTCAAATTATTGTAGACCAGGAGGAGGTAACTTATACATATACTATATCATATCACAATCCTTGTTGTTCTGTATCCTTTGCTTTGCTGCTGCTTCATCTCAATCCTGCTGTATGCCATACTCCAAAAGATACTACTGACTTTGGTTAATCTGCTGTTAATCAAACAGTTTTTATTTTTTAGTATCAATTTAGTTGATTGTCTCTACGGGTCTTGATTGAAAAATCAAATATTTATTAACAAATATTTATTCTATTCCAGTATTTATTTTCTGATTGATATAGTGATTATAATTATAAAACATAAATGACCCGCTCATTGCTGCTATTGATTGTGTTGGTATATATTTCATTTGGTGTTTCTCATATAAGCGACCAATGGAAGTCAGAGCCAAGCGTTTCAACCACTGACCAAGATGATGCCATGGAAAAGTTCATTCACGAGGTGACTGCATTTAACAAAGATTTAAGTATATTTGAATATTTCATAATTGTTATGTTCATTGTACACGAAATTATTAAGTTTATTCATAAATAATCTTATTATATTTAGATAATGCCAACAGGAAAAGATGGTTTGAGTCATACAGGAAATAGTCCTTTTGATTCACATTTAAAGGGTGTTCGATCAGTTTTACGAAACTGGAAATCAGCTGAACATGTTTGTAATGCAGGATTATTTCACAGCATTTACGGTAATTTCTTTCTATTGTTTTATCTCTGTATTGTATTTTATTGATTTACACTAACTATTTCTTTGTTTGAAAGTATTTATATTCTGATTCTCTTGTTACATTATCCCTATCCTAATTTGAGTTGTGTATTTAATTACATAAAATGGATTATATTATTGTTATTTTATAATGATCAATAAATTATATAAGTTAGTTTCAACTATTTGATCATAGTCAAGCAAAAATAGAAGCTTTGAATTATTATTCATTGAAACTGACAGTCCATCAGCTTCATTATTAATTATAATTTGAAATATTAATTGCTTAATTATGTATATAACTTATTTATAATCACAAATCGATTATGAAATATAATTGTATTGTATTTTTATTAGGTACAGAAGGATTCCAAGGGTTCAAATTACCTTTATCATATCGTTCGAAACTAAGAGAATTAATTGGACCAAAAGCTGAAAGATTATCATGGATATTTTGTATGGTTGATCGTTTGTCAGTTGATAAGACATTATTCTTAGAACAAAATAATGAATTACAAAAATCAAGAAAATTTATTTTCACTTCACGTCCTGAATTAGGTAGATTCCAAATCATTCTTGAATCAGAACAAGAATGGTTAGATTATTTAGAATTAAGTTTAGCTGATTGGTTAGAACAAGTTGAAGGTGCAGCTGAAACTGAAAATATTTTATTTCAATGGAAGAAAGGTGAAGCTTGGTCATATCGAAGAGAAGCTTATAAAAAGATTTTAGATATTTTAGAAAATCGGATTGGAGAACGCATTATAAACTCAGCAAAAGAAATGTATAATGCAGTGTATAATATAGAAACGGAAGAAACAAAACATTTGCATCAAATAGAAACACCACCAATGACAATAGCAGCACGTGAAGCAAGGGATGCTATTGCTTCACTTGAATATGATTCTACTTGTTTAATATAATAATAATAATTTATATGATAATAAACTAAAATGTGATTCTCATACAAATAAAAATTCATTCTACCGGTTTCATATAGTTACTGGTAGTTATTTTTAGAAACTTTAAACCAAAAAATATATTTTAGTTTTATGTTTATAATAAAATAACATATTTATGATGGAAAATGAATGAGTTCACTTCAATTTATAATTATTATTTAATACCAAAACTTACAAAATGCAATATAATTTCAGTTTTAAATAATGCTAATATAATATATAATATTTGGCTTTGGAATTTATAATCATATCATTTGTAACAAATTATGAACAGTTTGTCCGAATCAAAATGATAGCAATTAAATTTTTTCATATCATTCTATTATTCATATAATTATTCTGAATTCGAAAATAAATTATTATTATATTGTTATTATTATTATTATTATTTTTTAGAATGAAACAAATTTAAAAATGTCAAATGTTTTTTGCAAAATTGAAATTATTGTTATTATTATTATTATAATTGCTTATTATTTTTCATCATTATTATCAATTAATATCAAGCTAATTGTTTTAGTTTCTGGAATAATTTTATTAACTTTCACTTTGACATTCATTCCTTTTTCAATAATTCCTTTTGTATTTGAAACAATACCTTGTAAATTAAAGTTATCAATTATAACTAAACCACCTTTACCTAACCCTTTGGCAGTAAAAATAATTTGTTGATTTGATTTATTTAATGAATCACAATATGATTCAAAATATTCAAATGACATTTGTTTACGACCTTGTCCAATTAATGATGATGTTTGTGATCTTTTACTATTATGATATGAAACAGCTAATGCACATTCATTCCTGTTTAACGGTAATTCTAATTTTAATGCTGATCTTAATTGTTTTTGTTGTAATTGTGATAACCAATTACGTAAAGGTGCTGTTGCAAATCTACGAATTCGACTATTATCATTTTTGTCACGATTATCCCATACAATAGGAACATTAATATTTTTTTCATTACAATATTCATATGCTGACTTACTGTATAACGTTAATAATGTGTTTACAATTTGATTGGCTCCTTTGGCTTGTATATTATTTGTTACATATTCACCTGATTTTTGACTATATTTTAATTGCATTGTTGAAGTTTTTGATTGAATATGATCATCAATCCATGATTGTTTATTCAATATTTTCTCAATTAATCGATAAGTTGTTCTTAAATCTCTAATAATTTCATTAGAAAATCCTATTCTTGATGATTTTTCTTGTCCAATTATTTTAGATTCTTGTACATTCACACCATCTAATATTTCATTAGCTGTTTCAATATCAATTGGAAACACTGCACTTATAACTGCTGGAAACACACGATATCCTAATATATTTCCAGTTTCAGAATCAACTGATAATCCAATTGTAATTACTTCATTTGGGCCAGATGATGACAATTTCAAAGAATCTAATGCTTGTGGTGGTAACATATGCAAAGGACCAGAATGAAGAAAAGTTGAGACAAGTCTTTCTTTGGAAGACTGTTGTAATAAAGGATATTTTCTTAATATATTCATAACATCTGATACATGTATTAATATCTCACCCGTCTCTGGTGATAAAGAAAAAGCATCATCGAAGAATGTAGCATATTTGCTATCGATTGCAATAACCGGATGAATGTCATTATTTGCACGATAATCTCGACGACTTGTTAATAATCCACTCATTCCAATCTTACCAATCTTTCCTGGGAGAATATTATTAATTTCTTCTCTTCTTTGTTCGACTTCTTCTTTCAATTTCATGGCTTCTTCGATCACACTAGATGACCATGGAGTAATATTATTATTAACAGGAGAAACTGATCCATTCATATCCATATTATTATTATTGTCACTATCATTTGTTGAATTTTTCGATTTTGATTGTCGGATTCTATTTACAAGTTTGTTTCGTTGTGACAGCATTTTAGGTAAAAATGATTTAGAATTATGACCTAAATCAGATAAAATAGCTCTAGCTCCAACTGGTGAGATTTCTTTAGATAATCGTTTCAATAAAGCTTTTAAAGATTTTGGTGGTGATAAGCTTGATGGTGATAATGCGTATAATTCAAGGGCACGTAATTGTTTTGTGATGCAACCTGCTCGAAATGGTTTTGTTAATTGAAAATTATTGTTTTCATTTGATTTTTCTTGATTTTGTTGTGATGATAATATTTGATTATTATAATATGAAACAAATATATCACATTCTTTAAATTGAACTAAACCTTCATCTAATACTTTAAATCCACCTTCAATGACATCTATTGCATCTTCTTCATTTTCAAAACAATTTTTTTGCTTTTTGTTATTCGAATAAGAAGAAACACCATTTGCTAATAATTCGTTAATTATTTTCTTACCATGTTTATTTTTCTTCGCAACTGAATCAATCATTTCTTCAATATTATAAATACTGGAAGTACTATCTTTAGGTTCAATTGGATTATTGATGTTAAGAATTGTTGGTTTTCGTTTAAAATGAATATCATCATTAAATAATAGTAATGAAGCAGCATATCTTTCTGATGCGCTCATTGCATAAACATTAGCATCATTGCCATATGTGAAAGGATTCACCCATGCTCTGAAACGACTTTCTTGAAATATATATACAGATAAGTCCAATGAATCCACTGAAATAGAGCGACTTCGTTGCGAAATTAATCTCCAAAATTCTTGTAAATCACTTTTTCGAGGTGACATATTTCCTAAAATATCTATAGCTTCATTGGAAATTACAGCCCATTCTTCAGGACTTGAGGGAATTATGTCATCAGATAATAGATCCCATACTGATATTATTTGTGAAATATCAATCGATACAGTCTCTCCTGAAGTAAGTTGAACTTGTATTGAATTTTTTGAATTTGAATATAAGTAATTGCCAATTTCAAGTTGATTTTTGTATTGAAATTCAATTGGATCACCACTTTTCAAGACTGTACTTGATTCAACGAGTTCCTTCGCTGCAATAATTCTATTTTTAGTAAACTTTCTGTTTGATACAGGCAAAAATATCCTCTCATCGTGTTGTTTGCTTAAACTGTTTTCATCTTGTAGTTGTGATAGAAATAAATCATATAAAACGTCATCTATATCATTCGTTAAAGGCTGAAAATTTACATTTATTTGTGGATGGTTTATGGTTTCTGTTGATGTTTCATTAACTGTATCAAAATATTTGATATTACTTCGAACACTATAATATTTATTTTGCGGAACCGGAGAGTAAATTGGACTATATTCATTGGTAAAGGAAAGAAATGAACGAGAATTTATATGATAACTCGAAGATGGTATGCAAAGAATATAAAATATAACTGTCAGAAGATAATCTTTGCTCATATCAGGAAGTTATAGATAGAGAGAAAGAGAGAATAGAGAGAGAGAGATTTATAAATCAATAATCAATGAATCACTAATATCCCAATGACTTTTTAGATTGATAATCCAATAATGTTGCTTATACTGTAGCTTTAATCCTTAGTCTTAAGGATTTTGATCTGCAACAACGGACGAGCTCAAAAGAATCTATTGAATATTGAATGGTTTTGTGTTTTGTGTTTTTTGTCTACTGATTGAAAATTGAAGTAAATGAAGAAATAAACAGTTAATTGCGTTTAATCATTTAAAAATGCTTCTTGTTAAATCAAACAATTAATAATTTTAAACTTAAAATGAATGTTGCTTTCAATTGTAAAGGTAGTAAATCAATACGATGAACTGCTGCTAAAAACAAAAAACGGAAGATATGATTTCAACAACACCGTAGCGTTCTCAGTTTTCATATTATTTTCGATACTGGAATACTGTAGATAATCTGCAAGTGCAGTTACAATTCCACTTAATTCATTTAGTTGCAGTACTTTGATTGGTTGTTGCAAACTATAAAAAAAGTGGTTGCTTTTACTTTAACTAATTCAAGAATGATATTGTTTTTTGTAACAGTTTTATGTTGTATTGCACTTCTTCAATCATTTCGTCCAATATATTACTCTTCTTCTAATTATTATTCTTTGACAACTTTTGCGAAAAAAAGCAATAGCGAAGATCCAATTGAAAAAGTTGATAAAATTGTGAAAACTTTGAGCAGTGTGTATGGGAATGCTGTAACTGCCGCAAAATCTGCTCCACAATCTTTTGAAACCATAAGCAAAACAGCAATAGATCTTCCGAATCAAATAACTTCTACTTTGGATAAGAAAGTTGCGCAAGCAAAGACTAATGCTAAGAACACTTACGATTTCATAATATTTTTCCCTTCGAATGTTACTGATAAATTTCAAAAAACTAAGAATAATATCGTTAATAGCATTGACAAAACAACTGCAACTATTGCAACAACCGCTGATACTGTTGCTACAACATATAAGAAAACGTCAGATTTTGTTGTTTATCTTCCTTCAAATATAACTGAAAAAGTGGACACCACCAAAACAACTATTGCAAACAAAGTCGATGATTCTCAACGAAAAGTTAAAAATACAGTTGACACTATTGAACGAAATTACAAACTTACATCAGATTTCGTTTTGTTTCTACCATCAAATATAACGTATAAAGTTGATGAAACAAAAATGAAAATAGAGAACACGGTGGATTCTGTCAAAGCAACTGTGGATGATACTGTCTCAACTATAAATGGAGTAGTTTCTAAAATAAAGTCTATTGGGCAATCTATATCTTCGAAGATAAATGATTTGAAAAAAAATTAAATTTTGTTGTTAAGTATCAATACGATACGATTTGTTTATAGTTTTATTTTGTTTATGTATTTTTTGTTTTGTTGTATTAAAGATCATTAAATAATTATTTACTTTCATATTGAAATTGTAGATAAATACTGTATTTGGAATAACAGCATTATTACTCAACTTCAAAATGAATATTATGTGGATTATGTGAAAAGGTGTTGATAATTTCTCATAAAGCGAAATGTAAAGTAAAATGTGTGATTAAAAAAGTTACATTGTATTTTATTTTATTTTATACACAGTAACTGTACCCATAAATTCATTTGCAAATAGATTTTATCAATTCATTGCAGCAAAATTTGTTTTAAATAAAGCTGTACGGTCAGCCAAAATTTACCCACCAACTCGCCCATATGCGTTTA
>VKHH01005957.1:0-20483 GCA_015144975.1 Epipyxis sp. PR26KG | reverse complement strand
CATTGCAGCAAAATTTGTTTTAAATAAAGCTGTACGGTCAGCCAAAATTTACCCACCAACTCGCCCATATGCGTTTAGGGGAAATATCAACGGATTTCTTTGTTTTTTTCTTCATTACATTTTTATTTTATTTATTGCTTTTCGGTTTTCGATTTCTTATCACTCGAATTTCAAATATCTACTGGTATATTTATTCATTGACGATTAAATACAGTAACAGAACTCAATTGTAGCAATTTAGTCTTTAATCGTGGCGACAGTTTGTTTATGATAATCAAGGAAAACGGTTCAATGGCTAGTTCATCTGCCGCTAGCAATGTTTCTTTGAAAACTTGGATTTTACTCGGTATTCTTTTTCAAAATGCAGGATATACCTTGTTGAGAAAGTACAGCACTAAGAATGAAAATGTTTCATCAAAAGAAATTTTGTTGTTTTCTGAAATACTGAAGATAATAGTTTCCATATATATGACAATACAAACTCAAGACCAAGAAGCAGACAATTTGCCAAGCACACATAATGGCCCTAATGGTAACAAAGGAATCGCTAGACTGAAATGGTTGGTGGTTAATAGTGGTAAAATGCTTGTATTGGCAATAATTTATGGTGTGATGAATATTCTAAGTTTTGTTGCGTTGCAGTACATTGGCGCTGGAGAGTTTACTATATGTGCTCAATTAAAAATTTTGACCACTGCAGGCTTTTCGGTATTAATATTGCAAACATCATTATCTTGGACAAAATGGCGAGCACTAGGACTTCTTGTTCTTGGGTGCATTCTTGTAGCTTCTCCTAGCTTCATGAATTCAACGGGAACTTCAACCTCAATTGGTCTACAATTATTTGGTTATGCAGCTGTTTTAACGGAAGTCATGTTGAGTGGTTTCGCTTCAATTTATTTTGAAAAAGTAGTGAAAAGCACAACGGAAGTCGTTTCAATATGGGAAAGAAACTTTCAACTCGGTATTTATAGCATTATTATGTATGGAGGAATTATACTGTTCGAAAAGGATGACACTCGAGAGTCTTGGTCGAACTGGAGTATGATAACGGTGCTTGTAGCTGTTCTTGGTGCAACTGGTGGACTATTAGTTGCAGCAACTCTTAAATACGCTGATTCCATATTGAAAACAATCGCAACTGCTGGAGCGATTGTAATCTCAACGATTTTAGGACATTATTTTCTGAACGGACCGCTCAATGTAATTGTTGCTATTGGTGGCATGGTTACAATTCTTTCGATTTGCAATTATACCTTTGATTCCTCATGACTGATAACTCAATCTGCTGAAAATTTGAGAAGCAAAAGTAGTGATTGATACATATTAAGTCGTTTGTATTTATTGTATTGTATCGATTTTTTTCTCCGACATGATGTAAATTAAAACTATTAACTTACACTTAATATCGAAATTTGATTCATTAATAAATAAGTGCAGCTTTATTAACAGTTAGTAATTGAAATATAAATTATAAATTTAAAATCTCAATTTGGAAAAGAAATACTGAACACCAGCAGCTTTTCTATCACTCTTAGCGGTTTGAGTTTTATACTTCTCTTCGAAAATTTTCTTCACAGCCTTACGAGTTTCACTTCGCGCAGCTTTTGCAATAGATGCTTCGTCAACAACTTTCTTCAAGTCAATATCAACCGTATATCTAAATAAAATTATCAAATTCACTCAATACCACACTCAACAATTCATATAAGCAACACGATATAACACATATAATTATTACCACTATAGATATTTATTCAGTAATAAATAAGAGCCAAATATTGATAAAATAAATCAAATTCTGATCAACGTCAAGACATTTATCGGCAATTTTTTTGATTGCAATTATTTTAAACATTAATGAGATTTCTTACCTTGTTGGCATAAGATGGTTGAAATTTAAAACTTTAACAAAAGGCTTGATCTTTGATCGTTTTTCTATCTTGGCTTTACTCATGGCACGAACAACTTTGCGTGGATATCTATCAATTCCAGCAACTATTTTACACATCCAAGAATAAATGATGACCAATATTACACAGCAAGTAAAAGTAAAAGACTCTACCTAGAGCATGACCGAATTTCTTAGATTCATTTCCCTCATCAGATGCCTTTACTACAACAGCTTTTCTTCCAGCATATCGTCCAGAAGTGATGACCACAACTTTTCCGCTTTTAATACTACAGAAATAAGAACAATCAGTATAAATTAGTAATAGCTATTTATTCAAAAGCTTACATTCCCATTTTTCCGTCAAAGAGCACCTATTATAATGAATATGTAAAAACTTAAAATTTAACTGTTCATTCAATTATTTGTGTGTGGTGGGTCGAACTATGGTCAATTGTCAATTAAAAAGGGTGGTCAGTTTATGCGATCTTCAACAGCCGCATTTTTATGAGGAGTAAAATGAATCATATCATTTTAAGGATGACTGCTGTTAATTTTATTTTCAATGATAAATGATTTTTGATATTTCTATAGTCTTTTTTTAATTCATTCATTCATCTCATAAAGTTGATGAATAAAAAGTTTCTTTTTATTAATTTCTTTTATTATTAATAATTAAATTGAATCATGTCAACAGACAACAACAAAAGGAAGCTACTTGCAGCGAATATTGCTGTTAAAGGAGTCAACAAATTGAAGAGAGTCTCCTTGTCTGTATTTGATGAAGAAGAATCTGGTAAACAAATAACGATAATCAATAATATCATATATCATATACTGCGCATGATACAGTGATAATCGAAACTACATTTGTAGATTTTTTTTGGATAATTAATGATAATATAGCAATATACAAATAATAGCTTTTGTACGGGTATTTGTTTCTGCTTAGGTGGGATTATTGACACCAGTCGAAACTTCCACAATAATGTTCCAAACGATAGAAGCAATTCAAGTAGTCTTCTCAAAAATACTAATGAAATTGATAATGATGATGTAATCTCTTCAGATGTAAAGGTAATAGTAATAATATCTTTTCTAAATTATAGTGAACCTATTATATAAATGTTAATCATTTTTTAGAACATTGTTACTAAAACAGCTGTGTGGGTTTTAGATAACCCATCACAAGTAAATGCATTAATCGAAAAAAGTCGTGGAAATCCTATTCTTGCATTTTTAATAGAAAATGATTCCCCTAGCGGGAAATTTTACATCAAAGAAATCGAACGAATTAAAACTGAGCGAGAAGTACAATCTATATGTTCTGGAGCTGCCTTACCACCTTCGATACCCATATATGCTCCACCACCTCCAGTTATTGTTCGTCCTATCATTCAAACTAATGCAAATATCACAATTGATAATTCTAATAGTAATAATAATAACTCAGCTAATAATAAAAATAACAATTCTGAACGAAAGAATCGTTGGGGGGCTATTCCTATTCCAACTATGGAAAATAATTCATTGGTCACCACATCGATATCCAATAATGACTTAGAATATGACCTTAGAATGCAAAAATTGTTACGAGAACAAAAAGAAATGCAATTAATCGAACAGAGAATACGTGAATCAGCCAAAGGCAATTTGAATCAAATCGTACAATCAGGTAAGTCATCAACAAATCTGACATAACCGCTCATTTGAAACATTAATACTATTACATTATACTGTATATTATTTTGTTTTTGGATGTATGAAACTTAACATCCACTGTCTGCACTATGATGTGTATCAGTTTTTAAAATCTCATAATAATAATTATTTCTTATGGATAGGTTCTACAATGGATAATAAACAAAATGAATTATATGAAGAACGATTGAAAGAATATCGAGAATTAGCCAGATTATATGATGAAAAGTTCAAGGATACTATTGAAGATGCTGAGAGGAATAATGGTATAATCGATGGTGGCACATGGGAACATCGTAAACGTGCGAAAGAAATGTTAGAAACAGCTGAGAAGAATTTATTATTGACATTATCTGCTAGTAATGGAGGGAGCAGCAGTCGGCATATCTCTGATTATTTACCAAAAGATGTATTAGAATCATTTCTAAAACATGCGGATAATGTTAAGAAAGGAATTAAATCAAATAATAATGATAATAATAATGATACAAATAAAATAACAGAAAATAATATTGGTTTTCAATTGTTAAAAAAATCCGGATGGAATGAAGGGGATGGATTAGGTCTCTCTAATAATGGTATCATAAATCCTATACAGTCTTCTTCGTCGACATCTCTTTCCTTCACACATAATAATAACAATAATGATAATCTTATCATACAAAGCAGTGTTGACTCAGGTGGGATCGGAGTGAAACCAACTCATGAAGTTGAAGCGGATGATGATGCATTTGATTCTTACCGTAAACGAATGATGTTAGCTTATAGATTCAGACCGAATCCATTAAATAATCCAAGAAGAAATTATTATTAATATTGTATTTGCCATGGGAGGAGTCTCAAACACCTGAAACCCTGCACCCATCGCAAATAATGATGGAACGCATAGATTGACTTTTTACACGCGCCTGAAGAGTTCCCCTTGCACATCCTCTCTTGAAAAATGTTTTTGATATAATAATTTACATTTTCTCAAAGAGTTTCAGGAATATATTTCTTGTCATTGTATCGCGGTGTGTATGACTTCTCGGTGCATGTATTTTGTCGCTGTGTTTGTCTTGTTGTGTTTGTGATATTTCCCGGTGTGTCTGATTCTTCCCGTGATAAAGATAATATTTTTATGGTGATGAATAATAATACTCTGCAATTAATAATAATAATAATAATAATAATAATAATCTGCAATTAATAATAATAATAAATTGCATTAGTGGGCTGTTTCTTTGTAAGCTCCCACACTAACGTTATATTACTCATTACAATCGGCTTATTAGAGTTACATGCCCTATGCCTTATGCCTTGTTGGTATTGGCATCAAAGTTATAGAATGTTTGATAAGTTCTTTGATCTTTAAGCTATTGCGATTATTTAACTCAGATCTCTATACCATTAAAATATGATTTTCTATTAAATTCCAACTGAAAATAATTGGTGCTGGGTGTTATTGGGTCGTTTAAAAACTATTCAACAAATATTAATGAATATGAAATAGCAAATTAAGAGACACACAATTAATAAATACTGTATTAAATGCTGTAAATATGACAAATATTAAAAAAGACAGAATAATGTCGGCCGAATACATGGAAATAAATATAATTATATTAAGTAGCAGGTGACTGACTGTGACGTGGGCACTGTAAACTGTTACTGTTAGTGTCAATATAGCCGTTATAGAAGAGATGGACTGTTTGGAGGACATATAATAATGCTTGATCAAAATTGTGAGTCTGAAGAGGCATTGGTAAGTTTTCCTTGGGGTATGCCACCGCCAAACGTTAACTATATTATCATATTGTCGCACTTACCGTTTTATGCTACCCGTAATAATAACCGTTTTTTTATGCACATACATACTCTGTATATATATCACAGATACATATGAGATACACTCAATCCAACCTTATTTGCCTTAAGTCTAAAACAATATCTACTATTATATGATCTTTTTATTACAATTTAATGAAAATTAATGAAACCTTATTACAATTTATAATAATTGTATTATCTTTTCTTATTAGTTAATAATTATTATTAGATTATCTGATAACCATATTCTATGACCATATTATTAATATGGTCATAGAATATTAATATTATTATATTATTAATATGACCATATTCGTTCATTCAAAAACCACTTTTCTATTATTAATTAAGAGTTATTTTAGATTGGAAATATACTTTATTATCATTTGTTTTATTTCTTTAATTTTAGAAATAAAAAACATGTAACAATTAGTACTCTTTAATTACTATATAAACAATAGAAAATCAGAATATTTGAAACAAATATAATACTAATAATACTTATAATAATTATAATGTTTATAAGTGAAAATATCACACACATCATTTCATTATCACATTATTAATAATAAACAATTGCACATCCTTGTATGAATTCACTTATGGTTTTTATTCAACACTAAGGCTATATTAATATTAAACAAAACATCATTTTTATTATCAAATAATTTCTTTTGTCATAAAAATAATCATTTTCTTCTGCTAAACTTATTCCATCATTATCATCACTTTTATTATCATCATCTTCTTCTTTAAAATAATCTCATAAGAGTAATATATTATTGATTTTTGTGATTCTTACACTCAAAAAAATCTGAGAGGAGAAGCCAATATATGTTTCTCTATAACATCATGTAGAGTTTACTTTCATTGACATAATAAAATATCATTGATCTTCTTCATATCATTCGGTTTGAATGCTTTTCGACCACAAACATACTCATTAATTAAGTTGAGAATATCAGTCAGTCTCTGAGTTATCCTCCCTCTGTATGATATAGATGATAAAATGTGATAATAATTGATCCAATCATATGATGTTCATATATTATATCACAAATGAGATAACATATGATGAGCTACCTAATCCAGATGCTCATGTCAAAGATTTGGTCTACAAAAGAATCAAAGTATTATGAGTGTTGCAGGTATTTGATTATCAGGAATGATATAATTCTGAAGTTTTTCATCCATTCATATAATTATTATTTTAACATATATTATAATGACTCATCTAAGCTATCTAAATCATCCATTTCATCATTATTATATTCATTATTATTAGTACTATAATTATTATTATTATTATTATTATTACTATTGTTATTATTATTATTGTTATTATTATTATTATTGCGACTCTCATCATCTGATAACATTAAATACATCATAGTAGCAGCTATAGCATCTTCGATTGCTGACTTATTTGGACTATCTTTATCACTTTTTCGGATGACATATAAATTATCATCTAAATGGCCATTTATTCTGATGTTCTTTCTGATATCTGATAATTTTGATTGAATATTAATAATAAATTTGTCATCAGAATAATGAGCTGATGTGATCGAATAGAATATTACTGGAGAAGAATCATTGAGATTAGCAGAATAATCAACTGAAGTGCTGTAAAACCCAATCTATAATTATAACACAAACATTATTATTATTATTATTATTATTATTATTATTATTATTATTATTATTATTATAAATATCTCTTAAAACATAATTATTATTATTATTAAGAACTAGACATATTTAAAAGTACCATATGTTTTTATCAAAATTGATGGAAATATAGTAATGGAGGGTTAGAATAACGATGTAGCAAGAATAAAATAATCAATGATAATAAATTTTATTATAATAAATCAATCAGTTACAATAACCAGAAGAATTATAAATAAGCATAATAATAACTCAGATAAAAAAATAATAATAATTGTGGTTATAATACCACTTACCAGTTGATCCCATTCATTAAATGCAGGAATAGTAATAATGATATCATTATGGTGTTTCTTTGTATTTAATGTACAGTACACATCATTCACCGCTTCTGACCAAACCGTAAATACTTGATCTTCATTATAATCTAATAAAATACACTAGCAAAAACATATATTTTAAGAATAATATCATAAAATTAACATAAAGTTTTATTTGTGTGTGTCTAATAAGCGTGTCTGTTAGCCGCCGTCTTTATGAAAAACGAAACGAAAATTATATTTCGTTTGAAATAATTAGTATAACGTTAATTTATTAACGTAGTTTTAATAACTACATCAATTCAACTATAAATATTATGTAACGTTTGATATTTACGTTCATTATTTTCATAACCTAACATTTACAACACATATTTCTTTTATATATATCTTGTTAAAATTACTGTACATTAAATAATTAAAAATAATATATAAATATAATATATTTAATAAGTCAGGTATGGAAGTTAATGATATTGTGATGAGTGATGAGAAGGAAATAAATGAAGACATCAAAATAAACAATCAGAAAATCAAATTATTTTTTTAAAGATATAAAAATATATTACTTTTACTTACTTTTTCGTTTTTTATAATTATTCGTTTCATATCAACTCTTAAATCATAAATATTATAATTTGAACCATAAATTTCTTTTTGTTTTTTTAATATTATTATTAATTCTGGTTCCATCTTGATACTTACCATGATATCATCTTTTGCTTGTTTATTATTATTTATTTTCGAAATATTTTTAATTGGTTTAAATGTTAAATCAATTGATATGAATCCAATCTATAATCATAATAATAATAAAAATTATTATTATTATCATTATTATTATTTATTCATCAATTTCATAATAGTAATTACCAATTCATTATTTGCATCTAATGCTGGCATGCCAATGTCCTGTACTTTTTTAGCAAATATTTTCTCTACTTTTTCTATTTCTTGTTTACTTGAAGAAGTTATAGCTGATGAAATAACAGAAGAATTCTATAAAAAAACGCAAATGAGACAAAAAATATATATTAATTAATAAAAAATAAAATTATGATAATAATATGATAATATCTCCTAAGATTGATTTGTAATATTATGAAAATTATTATGTAAAAAAGATATTGTATCTTATAATAATAATGAGTATTTAAAATAATTTTAATAAAAAATAATCAAAATAATAATAATAATAATAATAATATATAACAATTTATTAAAATTGCTAGCTTACTGTTGTTTGATTGCTGAAAGAAGCTAACAGAGAATGTGTTGTGCTATTTGTTAATGATGGAAGGTTCGATAATACTAAAATAAAATTAATCCGTTTATTTAATAATAATAATGTAAATTGATATAATAAAAATAGTAAAAAAATATTATTACCGTTACTAAAACCATGATTAAGATTAAGGTCGATATCCATAAAACTTGGATTTGTACTAGGTGGAGGAAACGCTTCTGGCATCGTGTTAACGCCATCTCCGGAAGATTTGAAATGGTTGCTTAAAACATCAAAGCTGGGTTGTAGCTGATTATATCTATCGAATATATGATAATTTTTAAGCAATATTTTTAAAATAATTTATTTTCAAGCATGCTGTTACTGAACTTGAAACAGAAATTAATTCGTTCATTCATTTAGCAATGATTTCTAGGGTGACGTACCGTGTTAACAGGTCATCAATTATATCATTTGGATTATGAATAATAGTAATCGGATTTGTCCATTTTAATTGTTCCAATTTTTCTGCCATATATATAAGATATTTCCTTTCATTTTGATATGCAGAATCAATAGAAATATTTTTTGCAATCATGGGAATAGGAAGAACTGGAGGAAGATTGCTTCTATTAACCATATTATAGGATGGATTTTTCATTGCAGAATTATATTGGTCTAGAAAGAATACAAAATAGCAATATAATGAGTAGATTATTTAAGTTTCATGTAAAAAAATCAATATTTTATTTGATTTTCAGTATCAAACAGCATTTTGGCAATAGAAATAGAATATTCATAACATTATAATTAAACTTAGCGAAGTCACATTCTGAATAGAAAATTAGTGAAAAAATATAAATATATGAATATTCACCTATAGAAAGTTGTGTGGTTGGGATAAGGGCCTGGTACATATCATTATTGGATTGAGTATTCGTAATGGGATGCACATTGAAACCAGTTTGATTATCAATAAAACTACGATTGCCCATTTCACTATTGTATGGAATATCTACAAATACATATTACCATTAAATAATCATAAATAGTAAAATCAAATGTGTTTTTGAAAAAATAATTCACAATACTTACCATGTCTTATTTTCTTTATCAAAGGTCCTCCCGCAACAGTACCACCGGTTAATTCAGCAATTTTAGATTTATTAGTAGAATTTCTCTTTGATTTCACCTCTACAGGAATACTACTAGCTGGGCCAATATCAGCTAAATTAGTTAAAATATTGGTATCGGGAGTAAGTAATATTTGGAATAATTGTCCTCGGTGTCTTGTTGACACTTCATTAATACGGAGTTTCAACCTTGCACAACCGCTTCCTAAAACAAAAAAGTGTCAACAAAAGAATAATTTGATATTTGAACAATTATTCACGATGAATTATGTTGTAATATATAGCAATAAATACCTATTTCAATGTTTTTCGTACTGTCTGGACTTAAAACTAGAATATCTTGTTGTTGGACAATTTGACCACCTTGATAAATGAGTTTGATCGTGAAAGGCACATGTCTATCTATTACAATATTACCGTTTGAATCCATTAAATAGATTGTGAGCTCAATGCTTTTATCTTTTCCGCCTTCATCTTTGTACCAAGCATAACTTGGCCCAACTTCATTTTCAATTATTTTTAATTGCTGTCTTACCACTGTAATAGGACGAGATGTGCCTTTTATCAAATCGTGAACTAAATCAATTACTTCAGCATATATTAAATATTTTCTTCTCTTAATTTTTCCATTCATAACAGTTATAGACAATGATTTAAGTGACACCGTGACAAGTGCGACAGTAACATCATTAACAGTCTTCATCTCAATTCCTATTCGCAAATAGAAGGGTACGAATTCCAACAATACAATATTTAGTTATACAGTGTATATCATCTATATTTAGAGTATATGCTGACCTTTAGTTTGAATAAGATCTGGATAATATTCGTTGTTATTTATACCATCAACATCGTCCTCATCATTAATCTTCACGTTCATTCTTAATTGCTCCATCAAACAGTTTGGTGGGGCATGAGGCTTGATACTCACTTGAACAGTAAAATCCTACAATAAAATGATAGTTTTTAGAATGTTTAATTCCTTGAATTGTGCATTTAGTTACCTTATCTTGGAAAACATAGTCTGGAATACTATCAAATTGCAAGAATAAAGGTTGATTTAAATTCATGTTCGAATGAAATTTATGCGAAACGGAGAAGTAGTTTACAAGATGTTTGAAGCAAAAATAAATTATCTCTAATAACAAATAACATTCGTGCTTCCTCACATCATTCCTTGGTTTTTTCTGTATTTTGAAGCACAGTTCTTACCCTTGTATGCTCTTAAACCTTCTATAAAATTATTTTTACAATTATACATACACAAACCTATCCAATAGTATTAAAGTTATTACTAATAATATAAAATAATATATATGATTAAATAACTATGATGTTTTAGCTAGTTTATAGTAATTTAAAACTATTTAACAACTATTTGTTTTGTGGTTGGATGACTGCACCAGCATTCTATAATAATCAGTCAATATAACCATGAATTTTATATTGGAGAATCGATCCATCAAGGATTTAAATATCCAATTCAATGCTGATGGATGGGGGCCAATTAATGGTGACAAATTATCTGCTTTTGAGGATGTGCCGTATGCTCACTTTGATAAAAAAGATAAATGCTTTCGTTCCGCAGACTTCGTTGGATTGCAGCAATATAATAATCAAAGATCTCAATATCCTAAATACTATAGAAGAGAAGAGCAGGGTAATGCTGACTTTTCCTTTCGCCACGACAGGTTGGTTGATGACAACAAAAATCAAATATTAGTATTATCTCTATATCCTCTTATACACTGATTTTGTACTAATTAGTGTTGAAGACAGCACTTTTCAATTGGTTGATTCATCTAAAACACAAGCTAAAGGAAGATATAACAGTAAGTTTTATAATTCTTATATGTGAAATTAGTTAATTATTCTACTAAATTCTAGGTGGCAAACGACAAATTAGTCGTAATAATCCTTCAGCGAATAATAAATTTAACCGCAACACAAGTGCTACGAATCGCCAAGGTGGAAGACCAATACAAGATAATAGCAAAGGAAAAGGAAATACTAACTCTAAATTTAATAATAAAGGGTACAAGCGAATTGATCGTAAAGACCGTATGCCGTCTCTTGCTGTCGGTGGGGATTGGGAAATGGTTGAAGAATTTGACCTGGCACAATTATTAAAATTGGTAGCAAATCCACCAGTTGTTGAAGATTTAAGTTGGTGTGGCCATTTGGATCAATACGATGAAACTTATGATAAGATTACGACAAGAACCTTAAAACCATTGAAAATATTCGAAAATAAAATATTTAATAATGTGACAACAAGTGATGATCCAATATTACAAAGTTATGGTGTTGACGGTGTTGGTGATGTTTATGCAACAGATGCTATTCTTGCTCAGCTCATGGCTGCCCCTCGATCTGTATATAGTTGGGATATCGTAATCCAAAAACTAAATGGAATGATTTTCTTGGATAATAGAGATGATTCAAATGCAGACCTCTTAACTGTCTCAGAAACCGCTCAAGAACCTCCAACTATTTCAGAGGATGTAGGAGAAATCAATTTCCCAGATAATCTATCTCGTGAAGCTACTCGAATCAACCAAAACTTCTCCCAACAAGTGTTGACAGAAACTGCACAAGAAAATAGAAAAAAGGTATTGTGGAAGTCACAGCAGTTTATACAACTGAAGCTAACTCTAATTATTTATATTTTTAGTATGATGCTAACCCATTTTTGGATGAAGAAGATGCAAACCTTGACTTGGCATCTGTTGCTTATAGATATCGTAAATTTACTTTGGGTAACATTAAGCTTGTTGCTCGATGTGAACTTCATTGCTGGACAACAAAAGGAGGTGAAGATCAATTTATGACTTGTTTCGCATTGAACGAATGGGATTCAAAGTATTCTGGCGGAGTTTCGTGGAGACAAAAAATTGATACTCAAAAAGGAGCTGTTTTAGCCACTGAGTTAAAGAACAATTCATGCAAATTAGCGAAATGGACTGCACAAGTAAAATAATAATAATATTATTATACTAATATTCAATTTAATAATTTTTATTAATTTATTTTAATTTTTATTAATTTATTAGTCATTTTTGGCTGGTGCTCAACAAATGAAGCTTGGTTATGTTAGTCGTAATGCACCAAATAATGCATTCGAACATTCCATTCTTGCAACACAATTTTTCAAGCCCAAAGATCTTGCTTTACAGATTAACCTCAGTATCAATAATGTTTGGGGAATTGTGAAAATGATTTCTGAGCTGTTGTTGAGTTATCAAGATGGCAAGTATGTGTTGATGAAAGATCCCAACAAGCCAATTGTTCGATTATATTCAGTGCCACTGAACACTTTTGAGGACGATGACTCTACTAAAAGCAGCAGTGATGATGAGGTAATAATAATATTAAATACACTTTATAAGATGTTACCAGTTGAATTATTATTTTATTATACTTTTTATAAACAGGATGCGGATAATATTGAGGAAACTAAACCAGAAGCTTAATGCGGCAAGTCCGTTATGCTTTATTTGATGTTTAAAGCTCATAGTCATATTTGATAATTTGTGAAACCATTATTCAAATTTATTTTAATTTAATTTAGCATTCAGTTTACAATGATTGCAAATATTTTGTAGTAAATATTGATTTCGGTTGTGATAAAATAAAACCACAACTTAACTGAATCCTCGGATGAAAAAGATTACTTGGACAACACATAATAACATGCACAAATAAAATGAAATAGATAATTTGGTAAAATAATTAGGGAAGGATAATCATGGATACAATATTTATGGTTTAAATTATAGATTCATAAACTCTAACTTTATCTGGTAATTGAGACAGGAAATCTAGAGCTTCGAAATTGTGGAGTTTGTTGTACAGCTTCCAATTGCAGATCAGAATTACTGTTGATATTCAGCTTATCGCAAATTGATCCTACAGATAAATAAAGTATTATGTCTTTAAAAAATCAGTCACATATTGACAATTACGAAATTAATACAAATGCACGATAGTGTAGTCATGATTCATGATACTGTTACTAATGACAGAGAGTATTAATAATCGCATCATCAGTTGTTTATAATGTGTGATGTATTAAATTCCCTTTGTAGTTTTTATATAATTACTGACCTACAACCAGCATTAACCACATTAGAGCAGTTGCAATTACCAGCATGATATAAGCAATAACTGTGACTGGACCCATGGGACTGATCGTGGTCAGTGCGAGTACACGAAGTGTGACCATTTGCAGTTTTACACCAATTCAAATTTAAAAAACGTTTCTTGTTGATAATTTATCTTCTTCTATTCTTACTGGTGTAATTTTTATCACAATTGACAGCAACTACTTATCCAACCAACACCAATACATCATTGCAAGTTAGTGTGAGTTTACCACTGTTGTACAGTTATTTTAATGTGTGATAACGTGAACGTTGTTGATTTCCGATTTTGATTTTTTTTAAATGCGCAGTTGAAGTTGATGTTGCCACTATTTTAATGAGATTGATAATTGATTTAATATTAGTGATAGTGTTTGAAATTTTTCCAAAGTTTGATAATTAGAGTAAATTAATACAGAAAGTGTTATTAACTACAATACGTTTCGAAACGCTCGTCATTTATTAATTCACATCAAAGAATTTTTAAATAATACCAACAACAATCTAACTTATGTTATTGGTATTATTAATGATTGAATCGAGGAAATACACACAAATGATGAGATAATACCGAATAATTAATATTTTCGGATATCTTTTGTTGTTAAAAAGCTTGGCTTTGTAGTAGATAGTAGATAGTAGATAGTAGACAGTGTGACAGTATTTAATTTTTAAAAAATTACACTTTTATTTTTGATGTTTTAAATATGTCGAACAAGAAAACTCAGCTTTTTCAATGGTTGAAGATGATTTGTGCAGTAGGTTGTACTGTAGATATCAATTATAATCTCAAATTACAATAAAAGGTGTTGTGAAATGGAATTGTCTAGATCGGAAAGGGAGCTCAATAAGCCAACAAATTGGGGATTAATAACATACAATAACATCAATGCAAGAAAAGAGAAACTTGCAAAAACCAGTAAAAATAACTTAACAACTAAAGAATCAATCATTCCTTCAAACCCTGCAATTAGAGATGCTTTAGAACAATATCCAGTTGTTTCTGGACCTCTTGATGCTTCAGAATTAATTAATAGTACAAATTTATCAGATAATGAACTATGCGACTTTTTCGCCTTTTATACAAAATGTAAAATATTAATTTTAAGAGATTGGTCATATATATCATCGTCAGTACTAAGATCCATATCAATTACTTTTGGATCGAATTTGACTGAGCTAGATTTATCTAATTCAACAGTGAACCACCAACAATTAGAAGTTATTTTCGTACATACCACAAATATTTCCATTCTCACATTAAATAAATGTGAAAATATAGAAACTATTAGCATATCTGTTATTGTTCGATTATTAAATATGTCATTAAAAGAATTATATCTTAATTCTTGTCCTAAGATTCTTGTTGACCCACTCCTATGGATAGGTGGCTGTATTGGATTTTATAAGAAACCATTAGGTTTTCTTAAGGTATTAGATGTTGGTGAATGTCCTATTGAAGATCGCGGATTAACAGCAGTGGCTTCAGGGTGTAAATTATTACGATATTTGAATTTGTTTTCTTGTGTAAATATCACAGATGTGTCAATAATAGCAATAGCATCATCATGTTCTAATCTTCAAGTGGTAAATCTTGCTAATTGTACCAAACTAACAAGTCGTTCCATAATTTCTATTGGGAAAAACTGTTCGAAACTCCAATCAATCAATCTGTCAAGATGCTCATTAGTAACTGATACTGGCGTTAAAGCTATCGCTGATGGGTGTCGCGATCTTCAAGCATGTAATTTAGCTGGGATGCAAAAGCTAACTGAAAATGCCATGTATTATTTAGCAACGAGTTGTCCTGGATTATTAATGTTAAATCTTACTGGTTGTGAAAAAATTACTGTCAATGGTTTAGAAGCATTGATTAGTGGCTTAGACTATGTTGAAAAAGGCATATCATTTTCTGGTAAAATAAATATATTTCAATACATTTTTTATAAAAACATTTCTGATTACTCTCATTTTCATTTATTATCCCAACAATTTTATTATTTTTATCGATATTATTCTTTATCTTATCGTTTAACATTATTTTATGTAGGTTTCAAACCTAAGGATCAACATATCGAATTGAAATTATCTAACCAATTGACGAACATACGTGAATCTGCTAAAAAGCAACATATAGAAACGAAAAAGAAACTAGATCAACAAGAGCAATTTGAAAAAGCAGAAAGTAAACGAATTATTAACAAAGCTGCTAGTCTCATCCAGGTACTGAATATTATTTAAAAAAATGAAATTATAATTTTGTGAATAATGCTTTTAAAATAATTGTAAAACGTTATCATAATTGTGGGTTATAATAATTATTTAATTTATTTGATGACAAAATAACTTTAACTTGGGTGATATTGTTTATTTTGGATGTATTTACATAATTTTTAGAATCTATTTAAATTATTAAATTATTAAATTTTCTTCTTATATAGAATTATATGTATCGTTACAAGCTACGCATGCATTTTTATCGATTATGGAGATTGCGTGTTCAAGTGATCAATGCTTCTTTGATTCAAAGAATTTTTAGAGGGTTTCTTGCTAGAGACAAAGCTAGACAATTGAGAATTGAAAGGGATTTATTTTATAGCAGATATCCTTATGCTTTAATAGTCCAAAGAAATGTGAGAGGGTAAGTTAATTTTATAATATTCTTATTATTTGAAATAGTTTATTTTATTATTATTTTGATTAATTGTGAGTTGGAAATATGATCTTATTAAATTCTAATTTTCTTATACTTTATCAGTTTTATTTGTTCTTTATAAATCATATTTTATATTTATAAAATAAAATATTATTATATTAATATTAATATTTAATCTCAATATTATCGACATTAAAAGTATTCGCATAGTTCATTCTTTGACTTACTCATCAAATTGTTCATAAACTTCCTTACTCTACTATTATTTATTTCAAAAGCTGACTTGTCTTGCATTATAGGCATCTTTGTCGTATTAATTGCCGATTTGTAAAAGAAGCAATAAAAGAAATGTGTTTTTTAAGAAATAAAGAAATCAAAGATGGGTTAACAGTTCGAATTCAATGTATATGTCGAAGATTCTTAGCAAAGAAAATAGTATATTCATTAAAAGAATTAAGAATTCGTCGTAATATGAATCGAAATCATGCAATATTTATTATGCAACAATTAGTTCGAAGATTTATTTCCAAATTAAAATTAGTTAAAAAACAAAGACAAAAAGTAAGTACAGATGAAGCAAGAAGGGTTGCAGGAATGAAAATATTTATATTTTGTAGAGATGGAATGATCAGGTAAATGTTTATACTCATTTTTATAATATTTTATTTTTATCTTTCATATCTTGTACGGTTTTTTGTTGAAGTTGAAGTACCTTCATAACTTTTCATTTGAATCTTCTTTCTTCATTCCGACATCCTTTCGTAAATGGTTTTGATATTATATTAAGGGAGATGGTGTCTATTTTGGCGCGGTTTTAATAATATTTTTATCTATGATGCTTTACTTTGGTATTTAAATCAATTAAGCTAACACAGGAAGGTTTCCTAAATAAATTTTATATAGAGCAAAATTCATGCTAATTGAATTTTTCTTTTGTTTTCATTCAATTCATCAACTTCAACTCATTGTTTGTAACAAATAACAAAATAGTTTCTTTTGTTTATAAGATGGCATTGAGATGTTATTATAATTTAAATCAATCTGTATTGATTAGATTATCATAATAACTATAAACTACAACTTTTGATGAATGAATTGAATGAAAACAAAAGAATAAAATTCTTCTTGTATGATTTTTGCTCTATCTGTTAATTTCCCACTATGCCACAATCGGCCATCTCTTTCCTAGTCAAACCTGCTGTGATTTGTATTCATTAGGAATGGAGGAAGTATTACTTATTTAATATTTTTTTTATCCGATTCCGATTAAATCATATGTTTTTATCATGTTAACAGATATAAAAGTCGTCTCTCAGGTGGTGAATTAAAACGATTTTATCGAGAAAAATGGACATCTTCGACTTATATCCAATCTGTGTATCGTGGATATACAGCAAGAGAACGAGTACATAAAATGAGAATTGAATTAGCCACAATGAATTATGCTTGCACACAAATACAAAGGATCTACAGAGGTGCACAAGTCCTTCATTGGCGAGATATTCGATTGAATGTGATTGCTGCTTTCATTCTGGATAGGTTAGGAAATATTATATAAATTATAATATAATGATAAGCTATTTCTTATCATTAAACTACCTCATTAGTATTTATAAGGATTTGTATACAATTAAAATGGTATATATTTTTAAATCAACTTTTTATTATTACTCTTCGAATAATTTTTGTCTGGCAACTACTCGGCGTACATTATCTATACAATATACTGGAATAAAAATGGCTTCATATAATCCCCACTGCTGTCGTTGCATCAATCATGATAGATCCAATATCTTGTCAACATAAAGTTTGATCAAAATAAACATAATATTTATTGCTTTAGTAGTTTTTCAGAATATCAATTATATTAGAGAGCTCAAACTTATATATCATAGCTCTATAGTTACTGTACCAGTATATGTAATAATATCATAATGGAATTAACATGTTAATTATTAATTATTTTGTTTATTATTATTATGTTTTATTATATAATCGCATAGACAATTCGTGGAGAGAAGATCAAGTGTTGAAGTTGCACGTCTCAGATATCGCCAATATATCATTGATAATCGTGCAGATAGTGCGTCAGAAGACGATGATGATGTAGATGATTCGATGTGGATCCAATCATATGATGCTCAAAAAGCGATGATTTATTGGCAGAATTATGTCACAAATGAGATAACATATGATGAGCCACCTGACCCTGATGCTCATGTCAAAGATTTAATCTACAAAAGAATCAAAGTATTATGGGTGTTGCAGGTATGTGATTATGAGGAACGTTACTTCCATTATTTCTACATATAATCATAAGAAAATCCGAGATTTTAACATTCTCCAACAAAATAATCAATTGTTATTATACAATTAACAGTACAACACATATATATATCATATTGTTTCATCAATTATTAATATCATTATTTTATTATTATTTTCTCTTTTTAAAAAAAATAATGTATACTAGTATGTATTTTATAATAATTTTAATAATTATATTATTATTATTCATTATTTTTCAATGCCAACAAAACAATATCTTAACATCAAGCTGCTTAATTAATAAAATCTATTATATGATTATTATGATTATTATTGTTATTATTATTATTATTATTATTATTGTTATTATTATTATTATTATTATTATTATTATTATTATTATTATTATTATTATTATTATTATTCATTGTTTATCCTATTATTATGTAATTATTGTTGTAGAATGCATGGTATGAAGGTAAAATCACTCGTTATAATCGCAAGAAAAAGCGTCATCGGATCGAATATGATGATGGTGATCATGAGTGGATTAATCTCGCACAAGAATGTGAACGCGTCCAAATTCAGCAACATGATGGAGCTTGGATCATGGTTAGTGACATTATTTTATTATTATTAATTATAATCACTTATGAAGGGCTCCGTTAGAGTATATGAGAATTATTTTTCATCCATAATATTTTTTATTCTTCATTTCATTCATTCATTTATTTCATCTATTATAGTATGTATTATATAAATCATCTGCACTGATTAATGAGATTAGTAAAGCTCAATCAAAGAAACAAAAAGAAAATTTCAAAAAACAAGCTTATGAAGATGCTTTGCAATGGAAGCTTGTCACTGATAGTAAGTCAGAAAATCTCATGTTTTTATCGAATAAAACTGGAGAAATCAGAACAGGATTGAAAGATGCGATGGATTGGATTATTCAAGATGATGGTTTAGGATTTCCATGTATGATATTTGATTCCTTAAATAATATTGTTAATTATCAAATAATTATCATATTATTATCAATAATATGATACAATAATAATAATAAAATAATAATAGTAATATAATAATAATAATAATAATAATAATAATAATAATAATAATATGATACAATAATAATAATAATAATAATAATAATAATAATAATAATAATAATAATAATATAATTATTACACCTTCATAAATGGGTCATGACAATAATTAGAAACTACTAATCCCTGGTTTATTCTATATTTCCGGGACCCCTCACAATATAAATTTGAATAAAAAATCAAACTCTTATCTATTATTTTACTCGTCTATTCAATTATTAAATGATACTATTTGTTTTTGTTATGATAGGTTTTTATAATGCACGAACCAGCATTACGGTATATGAGGATCCTCGCTTTTTGTATGATGTAGATGAAAATATTGTTCAACAAAGAAAATATATCATGCAAGAGCTACGATTTTCATTGTACATATGTAAAGATATGTGGGAGAAGTAAGTGCTTTATTATGATACTTACAATAATAATAATAATAATAATGATAATAATAGTAATAATGATAATAATAATAATAATATATTAATAATAATAATAATAATAATAGTAATAATAATAATAATAATAATAATAATAATAATAACAATAATAATAATAATA
>VKHH01005956.1:11965-35328 GCA_015144975.1 Epipyxis sp. PR26KG | reverse complement strand
GGGGGGGGGGGTTTAAAAAGATTAGTGACATGACGCCTAATATGACGGCCATTAAATGTGATTTCAAATGTTTGAGTGTACGGGTTTTCTTGCTTTTTAATGTGATAATTGACACTTAAAAAAGCACATTGAAAGCCGGATATTCAAAGGTCTGTACACTACTGAAAAAAGAATGAATTAATGAATGAATGTTATAATTGGAAAATTTAAAACTTCCTCGATATTTTATCATCATCTTACTTATTACCAGTAAGTAGAAAGGAAAATAAATAAAAAATCAAATAAAAATTGCTTCAAATAATCCGATTTTTCATTAAATGAAAACAAATATTTATTATCATGATTTTGCATTTTTCAAATAACTCGAAAATATGAGTTAATGTAACTAATAGAATTTAGTTGCTTTCGCTTTCAAAATATAAAATCCCAAAACCCTAAAAACTAAAAATAAAGCAAACAAAAGAATAATATATATCCAATAGTTCTCAGGATCGATATTATTGCTATGTATCACAGATCGGCAATTTTCTGCAGCGGCACCTTGACATCTTGCACTACTCGCTTTAAATTCATTCAGTAAGACTAAATTCATTCCATATTTGAATCCGCATAGATATTGTGCCCAACGAAGGAAAACTGGAATTTGACTTGTTCGAATGAAAAATCCAGCGAAAAGTAACTGAGGAACAAATAATAACGGTGCTAATTCTGTTACATCTTTGACATCTACCACCGAGCAGCCAAGAAAGCATGCAACAGAATTTGAAGCCATTCCTAATCCAAATGCTGAAAGTACAATCAAAATATAATCACCTTGCCATCCAATCATATAGAAACAGAAGAGAAAGAGGACGATAAACTGGACAAATGTCATCGGAATTTCAACAATCAATTTTGCAATAAAATAAGCTGAGGCATCATCTAGAATACAAAACAAAACATCATATTAAAATAATAGAATGATGCTGTAGAATGAAATAGTTCTTACATGTTCCTGTACTATATTCTCTTAAAAACATTGGTCTTTCGAAAGGAAATGATAAAAGTATACTTTGAGCAGAACCAAATAAGGCCAATATCATAACCATTGAGACAGCACCAACGTGAGTATTGAAATCTTCGGAATTTACATTGCTTCTATCAGCGCGACCCAAAAATATTAATCCAAAAAGAAGACCAAGAACAATAGTTACACCGAAACGACCAATGAGAGCTTGAGTGTCACGATAGGCTGCAACAAATTCACGATGTGTTAATGCTAACAATTGTCGAGGATAAGATTTTTCTGCAGCCACAATAACCGAGCTCTCATCAAACTTTCTTGACCTATCACTAACTTCGCTGAATTCTTGAGGAATTGTAACAAATAAACCCTTACTTTCTAAAACTTCGGCGCTATCAGCTTGACATAATGACATAACGAAATCTGAAGGATTGTAATTTTCAGGACATGGGTGACCCAATCTACCGTAATAACCAACAATATCATCCACTGAACCTTGATAGAATATTCTACCATCTTTCAAGTATATCACAATATCAAACAAGAAAAATACTTCAGAAGATGGTTGATGAATGGTGCAAAGAATAGCACAGTTGCGAGAAGCTACTTTCTTCAAAAGCTGCACACAATTATGAGCTGAATAAGAGTCTAAGCCAGAGGTCGGTTCATCAAGAAACAACAACTATAACAGAAAAAACAAAGTTAATTAAATATCTTTTGTATAATATACTGTATAATATATAGTGGATCATACCTTTGGATCAGTTATAATTTCAACTCCAACACTTGTTCTCTTTCTTTGTCCTCCTGAAATACCTTTAATGAGTGCCCCACCAATCAGGACTAATAACAATATATTAACATAAAATTGAAGTTTATGAAAATATTTGTTAATTAAATTATACTTACCATCAGCACAAACCATTAAACCCAGTTCATCCAGAAGATTTTCCACCAATTGATTAATTTTTTCGCTCGTTACTGTACCAGGTAATCTCATTGTTGCACTAAATTTTAGAGCTTCTCTCGGTGTAGCAGTGGGGAGCAGTGCATCGTCTTGCATCACATAAGCAATATTTTTTCTGAAAGCAACAGGGTTGATTTCTTTTCCTCCGACTGTTATCTAAAAATTAATAGGGTGTAACTGTTATTACAAATGGTCAACTATCAACTATGTACAGTAATGAATTATCATTTACCAGTCCATCTATAAAAGTTGTCGAAGTAGAAGATGATCTTCCTGCTAAGACATTGAGCAAAGATGATTTCCCTGCTCCACTGGGTCCCATAATAGCGCACAATTTTCCGCTTGGTACCTTAATGCAATGTAATATAATGTATAAACTAATGATTATTGCTTTGGATGATTTTTGTTAAGCTAACTAAATTGATAAAAAATCAGATTACCTTTCCCCAACAATTGGTTAAGATTGATTTGTCTCCAACTTTGTAGTTAACATTTGACCATTTAACATCATTGTTTCTGTTGGATGTAGGTTCTGCAACAGATCCTAGTTCTAAACCTTCTTCTTGCGAATCAACTGATTTGTAAACTTTTACTTCGGTAGCCATCTTTTCAAAACTTCTGATACTAGAAGAAATTTATGGTGTTTGAAAGTGTTTATGTGGATCAACTGCTGATTCTACTACTGTAAAAATCTTGAAAAATCATGAGGAGGTGCAACATATTTTATTAATCAAAGATTCTGGGACGGTGATTGAAATTTTAAGACGTGATGTAACTTTTCAAATTTTTCAATGAGAACATATTAAGCAATAGATTTAATAATAATAATAATTTATTTAATAATTTATGATTTTTTTATTTAATTTTGTTCTAAAAGTAACGGTTTCGTTGTTTCACGATTATTGAATTGAATGATGAAATAAATAGGCTCTAAAACAACAAATATAACAAATAAAGCAAATAAATATAATAATATGAAGTTATTAATTATTATTTGTATTTTTTTAAAGTTTACCTAACTTCAGTTAAAATAGCCGTACCGTTAGTAAGATAGTTAAAACTTCATTTACTGTACTTAGTAGTTAATTTTTTGCATTATGTTCTGAAGAGTGAAGAGCTTTACATAACATTCTCTATTATTGCGACAAATATTAAATAACTTCATTTTTCATTTAAAAGTTAAGTCTCTGCAAGTATGGCTGAATCCACTTTTAATGACACCAATAAAAAAACTTCAGCTATCGAGACCAAAATGACTTTGATGCGAGAGAAATTCAAAATGCTTCAATTAGCAGAAGAAGGTGAAGATGAAAAGAAAGATACGATTGACACATCTGTTCATGAAAGAAAATTAAAAAAGGATCAGTCTGATACTTCTGTACACAACAAACAAACTCCAACTGCAGCAAGTCGATGGGACAAAGTTAGAAGAGTTATAAAAAGAGCCTCATTTGGTGATGCTACAATGCAACTTCTTCAACCAAATGCTCAATCAAATAACAAAGCATCTCCTGAACCAGTTACAACTAAAGATACTATTGAGTTGGAAGATATCGAATTGAGCTCTTACTGGGATAAATTAGCGGCAACAAATTTCTTTGTCGATGAAGAAAAAGAGGGTTTGGAATTCAAACCATCATTACATCCTATAGTTGTATCTCCGATTGATGAAGAGTTTATGAATGAATCTCGTCCCTTAGGTTTAACTGTTGCGAAAATTCCTGAATCAGTAGTCAGATCTGAACAAGAAAGAGCTGAATTACAAAATCTCGAACAACAACGAAAAATTATTGAAACAATTAAACGAAAAGAAGCTGATGTTATTTGGCGTGAGCATATTGGAAGAGAAAGAGTTATGAAACTTGAAAGTGAAGTTAAAGCTAAATCTGAAATTGAAAGACAAAAAATATCTGAAGATTGGTTGGATCGTGAGTTAAGACTTGGTGAAGAATTTCGCAAAGTTAGGGAGAAGTTAGAGGATGGTATTAGACAACAACAAGCAGCAATCTCAGAATCATATGGTCAAGTTCTAATTCATGAAGAGGTTTGAATAAAATCTCATATTATTATTTGTTGGCGTGAAATTACTGCTCTTTAAGTTACTGAAATTAATACAATGCAATAATATTTTCTTGTAATTATAGTCGATTGCTCGGAGATATTTTGTATTTACCAAACTTATTCCACAACCAATTGAAGTAAGTATTTTTAATCGATATATTATTTACCTATATTCACTTGTAGTGTTTTTCATATCTATTTTCAGTTCCGAATTCATTTGATGAGAGCAGTCAAATCGAAATTGCCAAAGGGTGCATACGTGATGATGCTTACACAATATGACTCACTTGGCGGGAAGCCACTTAATTGGTCAAAGATCGGAGCCACTGGAATCGGTAACAAGCGACCGGGAATAACATCGATATTTAAGCATCCTGGCCGATATTTTGACAGGACATTACGTGTAGAAGATAGTGTTTTTGCGCTTTGTCCTCCGCGACCATTGCTAAAGTAAGAATAATTTCATAAAACCATTGAAGGACTAGGCTGTTCTATTACATTTTCTGTTTTCAATAATATAATGTTAATGAACATTATTAATATTAAAAAATTAATATTATTTTTATATGCTTTAATAGACCAAGCTTTACTTTTGTGTTGGAATTATTTGAATTATCAAGTCGTCACAATCCAGTTGATCGGTAAAGAACATTCTAATAATGCTTTTTTATTTCAAATAATAATAATAATAATAATAATAATAATAATAATAATAATGTTTGACTTAAAGAGTTGTTGCATGGACTGCTCTACCTATGTGTTTTGAAAGTATGTCTCTTGTCGAAGGGAAAATAAAACTGCCTTTGTTAAAAGGTGAACACTCTCCAAATATACAACATTTCAAAAGTATGGAAAGTGAAATGTCTAAAGATCTTAATAATTGGCTCTGTAACATCTATATTGAGGTATTAGAGTGCATATTATATTATATATTATAATTATTATATTTGTTCAATTTGAATTATAGATACGATCCATACCAATGGTAGAGCTTGGATTTGATGAAAAGATTTTAAAGGTAATTAATTTACTATAATAATTTTTTCATTCATTTTCAAAAATCAACTGATTATTTTATCGTTCATTCATTTTAAACAAGTTTTATTTTACATTTTTCAAATAATGATTTGGTCGATAATAATATCATAATTCTTAAATGTATAATTAATTTTACTATATTTTGCTTTTCTTAATCTTTTTTTTTCAATAAAAGTTACTAATTTTTCAATTTTTTATATTTTGTTTTTTAGTCAAATCTTTTCGATTTGGATTTTTTCAATAAATCAATTCAAGAAAGTGAATTATCATCAATTCAAAATCATCATATGATATCATCTGATAAAGATAATAATTCGAATAAGAAAAAAGGAAATGATTTTGATGTTTTAGATTCATTTGGAAATGATCATTTAGTTGGTGGTGATATTGATGATGTTAACAGTCCATTACACGATCAAAATAATAATAATAATAATAATAATAATAATAATGACGATAATAATAATAATAATAATAATAATAATAATAATAATAATAGTGGAAAATCGAATTTGTCTGATGATGATTATGAAGTACCAAAACTATCTGTTGATAAAGGGATATTTCATCGTAAAAATCAATCAAATAATAGAAATTCAACAAAATTATCATTATTAAGTAAAAAGAGAAATAATAATAGTAATAATAATAACTTAGAAGAAGGTCGTGGTTTATTAGAATCTTATCATGAGAATAATAATGAAGATGATGAAGAGGATTCAGATAATTCAGATGAAAGTGATGATGACATTGATCATAAATATGGTAATAATTATAATAATAATTCAAATAAAACGTCTATTTTTAATCAAGTCAAAACTATGATTGGATTAACGCACAAGAAAAATTCAGTTTTTCCTATTAAAAAGCATCATAAACGATCTCAAAAGGATGATGGGTCTGTGGGGGCTTTGAGTAAAGATGAAAGCTTTTTTACTCATCGTTCAAATTTAATTAAAAAATGGAAAGAAAATATTAAAAAGAAAACTGGGAAAGGGTATAGTTCAGATGAAGAGCTTGAAGAAGTAAGATTATACTTTCATCCTTATATTTAAATTATATAATAATAATAAATAATAATAATAATAATAGTAATAATAATAATAATAATAGTAATAATAGTTTTGATTTTATTCAAATTATAATTTTCTTCTTCAATAATAATAAATATTATGTTAGATCCGTGAGCGAGGATATAATATTCCTGATGAGGAGATGTTACATGAACATCAACGAGGAAAATTAGCAGGGCTTGAAACAATTGGAACAAGAGAAGGGAGACAGTGGGCATCGTCCGGATTGGAAGGAAGAATCGTTCGAAGGTAGCTACTAATCTTCATAATTACCTTTTTAATATACAATATTATGTAATGTGGTCGTATTTAAATTAACAATAATAATGATAATAATAATAATAATAATAATAATTGTAACTATAATAATAATTGTAACTATAATAATACAGCCAATTCACTTCTTATGTATTAAGATAATATTTTTATTGTTTAGATATCAATCGGATGGTCCTCGATTCGATTCTGAAGCAATATCTCAAAATGGTAGTCTTCGTGTAGAAGAGAGTTCAAGAGGAGTAATTGGTTTACAGCATGGCAATAGTAACAATACCAATATGATAAGCAAACAAAATAGTTTAGCAAGTTTAGGAGTTATTAATGGAGTTGGGACATTCAACAGCAAAAAAGTATCATTTCAACAATCAGGCAATGCGCAGCCATTCTCTGTAGGGTAAGATGATAGTTACTATTATCTGTTTAATTAATCAATTAATAGTTAAATGAACGGATGAACTCATAATTATAATATTATAGTTGGCAACCATTGAAAGATCCTCGTGAAATGGAATCATATAGTGTTTCAATTGCTGCTGACATGAGTAAAATGAAACAAGTGATTGCAGGATCAATTGCTAAAAGGTATATTATAATAATGGATTTCATTTATTATTATCCCCATAATCTGAATCAGTTTTTTTGCGATAATCTATATTTTTTACCAATTATTTATTTGCGCGAGAATTATCTATAATGACAAAGTTATTCATCGAAAATAGTTTGATTTTTCATACAATTACTTATTTTGAGATACTAACTCAACAATAAGAGGTTCCAATCGTACTCATATGAGCTATTGTCGCTGTGGCATTTTGTGATCAGAGTTGGGTGTAGCCTCGACTTCAAGAAATGTGACGGTTTCGATTTTACCTCGATATTGCAGCCGCTGTTTAAGATTCATTCATAATTCAATCCATGGAATCTATTTAAGTCATTTATGTCGATACGACCACGGCTGTAACTTCTCTCACTCTAATATTATTACAATATTACAATATTATAATATTAACTGTAATATTAATTTACAATATTATTATAATTAATAATAATGATATTATTTATGATGGTAAATAGAAGTATTAAATGGAATAGCATCTCAAATTTAAGATTATTAACATAATAATTATTATGTATTATTATTATTATTATTATTATTATTATTATTATTATTATTATTATTATTATTATTACAGTAAGTTGAGATATCTTTCACTCGAGTTGTTTGGTGATTTTGCACCTTATCTGATTGGTTCATTTGGATTCTACATGTCGTTAATAATCTATTCATTCGCTTTTTGGATGAGAATATATGTTCATTACATGGCAGAATATCTATATTTACAGGTATTAACAAATACGACTTGAGTGTGTTAAAAAGAATTATTTTTGTTTTTAATATTTCAGTTATTTTTATACCAACTACTGCTACTCGCTGCGACTATTTTTGTTGATATTATTTATATAGAACGTGTTGGGATTATATTAAAAGCCATAACCAAATCAGTTGCTGTCACTATCATAGTTACTGAAGTAAAGTTTGTTTTGATAGATGGAATAACTATTATTCTACAATTAATTGCAAAATTATTGTTTTTCCCTTCTTACTTTATCTATCGAAATATTCTCCTTACTCCATCCATCTATGATAATGAAGATAATTCCAATAATAATGATAATGATAGTTGAAATTGATGTGAAGATGACTTTAATATAATCCTAGCATGTTCTCAATATGATAATATCAACAAAATCAATAATTTAATAACTGATTTGGGATGAATAGTTGAAGAAGATATGATGATAATGATTATGAGAATCCCAGGAATCCTGGGAACCATATTATTTTAAATATGATTATGCTAATTGATCTTTTCAAACGAATAATAATATGATACGAGTGAGAAGCTTTGTAGCCATCATAGGCAAAACTATAATTTCAAAATAAGATAATTATCATCATTATTATTAATATTATAATAATAATTATTTCTAAAATTATAATAATGTTAATATGATAATGATAGTCACTTGGGACACCAGTTTATAGCTTCCGTTTGCAGGTATTGTTTGTGATTTTCAAGTACTCTTCAGTCTCCATTTCGACTTCATCTGAGGTGGGGGTTGTTGCTATTGGACCCATCGCTAATGTTTGTGTGTTCTTATTAATGGCTATTCTTGGAGGAATGTTTTATAAAGTAAGAACATCTTGTATCTTTTACGTTTAATATGAATCATCATAAAATAATTGTTATAATTGTGTTGAAATGTTTTATTGCTTTCACTTTTCTTAAGACATTTCACAAGCAATAATAATAATAATAATAATTGTTTGCATAATAGATATCAAGATTTCTTCCTGATAGTGTATCAAAGTTTATTGCAGCATTCGGAGTAGCATCCACTTTGGACCCCATTCTAACAACCCTAATCGATGTTTGTTACCATCATTATTCTTGTTCTCAGTACAGCCATTCATGTGAAGTCAATAAATTATCAGATAATTGTGCTTGTTATGATGGTGATTTCATAAAATTATGGAACCGTATGCTCCGGTTGGAGGGGAGTGGCATCACCGGAATCTTCATCACAATTATTTTATATTTAGGTTCTATAATTTTCTCAATTCTTATATTATATGAGTACTTGATTCGGATCCATCGCGATGGCCGAATACTTGATATTTACCGTCGAATCAATGGTGTTGATGGGGAGTTTTTCATACCTCATGATTATGAGATATCATTTGATGAGCTTATGTTAGTATGTCGTAAAGCTGCAACGTACAAAAGCCCATTGGGTAGTAAACGAAAAGTATCTGTTATTAAAGGAATCGAAAATGATCCGGAAGATGTACATTATCAAGGTATGTTAATAATATTATATTCTTCATTGGATAGGTCCCGGGATATAAGTGTTCGCAGGATAAATGTAACATCTAACTCCCCCCACCTGCTGGGGGGTTAACCATAGAATTTCATTTCATTTTTGAAATTAATAATAATTAATTAATTAATTTTATTCGCAAATAATAATATATTTTTTGTCTTTGTTTTATAGAGCCTATTACAAGGTATATAATTTATGATATAGATGCAACAGGAAGAAGTGTGATATTTCGTCAATTTATGAAGAATTCTGAAGGCATGATTTTGGAAATATTTCAAGATTTTAATAATAATAATTTTAATAATAATAATAATAATAATAAAATAGAAAATAATGGTATAAAAGTAGATAGTGCTGACCCTGAGGAAGTAGTGAGTATGCTTGGTGAATCCCCAAGAAGCGAAACCTGGGATAATAATAATAATAATAATATGAGAGAGAATGATTATAAGGTGAAACCGCCAATCAATAGTTCATTAATAATGGATGATGAACATAATTTAATAAAAGAATCACCAAGAAGTATTCGTAGCAAAAATACACATAATTCTATTCATAATAATAATAATAATAATAATAATCGAATGAAGCCTGGTGTTATCACTCCTTCACCATTAAGTATTTTAGATTTAAATGAAATAAAAAGAAAACCATCTGAATCTGGTGGTAATAATATAATTCATTCTGCAAGAAGTAATGATTCAAAAGCAAGAATTTTTACTTTTCAAAAAGATTCAAATATTATTATTCCAATTGAAAATAATATTTTTGAAGATTTATTATAATAAAAATAATAATAATAATAATAATAATAATATTAATTTTAAAATAAATCTAAAATATTTAGTGTTCATTAATTAAACAATTATTTTGTGAGAATAAGATTATATTATATATTTTTAATGTAAATAATGTTCATATTTTATTTATTTATTGTGTAAAATATAATACAAAAATATATATAATATTTTGTGAAGAATATTATATGAAAGAGAGAGAATGTGAATACGTATAACGGTAAATTTTATGCAATAAATGATACATTAAAAATAACTATAATTAATAATAAAATTTGTATTCCATTTTTATTTTTATTAAATGAATATTAATATTAATAAGTTCTAAATGCATAATATATTAGCCGGGGCGGGGGGGTTAGGGGGTAGATAATATTTTTATAAATGATTAATATGATTATTACATCACAACTTCATATAATATTTTGTTCAGGTATAGGGCTCTGGTATGTATTTGTAAGATGAAGCCGTTTAGGTATAAGGTTTAGTTAATGTTAACAAGTTATAATATAATTATGACATAGAATACGACAAGTTGCGGTTACGTCATCGGACAACCCCCGGAGGATATCTTTAGGAGACATTCTATATAATCCGGAGTCGATATAATAATAAATAATATTAACATAAAATTAATATAAAATGTTCATTAATTGAATAATAATTTTATAATAGTTATTTAATAAGAAATAATATTCTTTAATATTATTTATTACAATAATTATTTTCTATATATTCCAAATAGATATAATTTATGATACCAGGGATAGTCTCTATTTTATTATATATTTTTAACTTATTATTATTATTATTATTATTGAAATTAAAATATAATAAATACAAGTCCATTAAAAGTTAACTTGGAATAAAACCTATTCTTCTTCTTGTTGTTGAGAAAGTAATGAAGGAAATATAATAAATAATTAATAAGAAAAAATAATTATAATATTTATGTTTACAATAAAATAATAGATGAATAGCAGATGGAAGAGACAGCTTAATCTCATTGTTTTGATGGATAATTTTCAAAGTATATAACTTTATCAGATTTTGATTTGATAAATAATATGATTTGTTTATTTGTTATGCTATGCGAGACAGGTACAGTACTAGAGAAGTTCAAACTAAAGTCAATAAAATCACAATAATAAAACATATCGACAATCAACCAACGAATAAGCAGTTAAATCATTAATTTAAAAAATTGTAAATACAGAAATAATAAAAGGAGATTGATTAATTTAATTGACTAATCAATTAATTAATAATGAATGCTATACGCCTTTATAATATACTATTATTTAGATGTAACCATCATCATAATCATCTCCTCCATCATCATTATCAAGTTCAGCTGCCATTTCCATTTCAACAAAATCAACTTTCCATCGTAAAAGACCTCCAATACCACCGAATCCTCTGCAGAATTGAGACCCTTCCTGTGATCGATCAGTAACAAACTCTAATGCCGCTCCGAATGATTTGTAATTATTTGCTAACCATTCAACTAAAGTCATTCTTTCCACGACTTCTAATTGAACACCAGTGACAGGGTCATGGAAATATGTGTCATTTTGTTCTTGTTCTGGTGTCAAATGCAATACTTTCTCTTCACCTGTGCTTGTGTTTTTTACTAATAATCTGTTAATTGGAAGATTTTCCCATACTACTATCGTCTCGACTGAACTCATTTCCAATGCTTGTAACGTATCTTGTACCATGAAACAGTACTTGCCAGTATCTTGAGAAATTTCATCAAAATAACGCTGCAATAGTTTTTTTTCTTGAACAAGCTTCACATTTGCCAATGCTTCAGCTGATAATTCAATCGCTTGATTGAAACCAGGGTCCATACCATACGACACATCAACTGTTCTTATGACAGACCTTGCCAATCTAGGGTCAAACATATCAGATTGAAATAAATCGGTTTTAAAATCAGCAGAACCTGCCAATATTATTCCAGCAACATTGCATTTGTTATCAGTAATGAAAAAAGTAACTGCCATTTCCGCACATTTACGAACATAATTGTGACGTTTCTCTAAACGCAAACGAGCAAAACGAAGTGCTGATTGACCACCACGACCATGCTTCTTTGGCAAATCAACAGTGAATTTATGTAAAATTGTTCTTGTGTTTCCTTGAAGAGTGGCATATAAGCAACCATTACCATCCATTACAATAAAGCCAAAAGTATCATCATCTTCCAACAGCTCATTTAAAGCCTAGGTAGGATAAGAGCATTTTGAAGTGCAAAAAAATAAAAAAGTATTGTAATAAGAATCAGTTCCATAACATTCTATTTACCTCAGTATGAAATTTATTATCACAAAGGTATAAAGAGGTATTGATTGGTTTAAATGGCTCAAAATCGATGTTAACTCGTTTTTCTTTGCCATCATCAGTCAAAATAGTTCCACAATATAACACCAATCCATTATCAGGCACACGGTTATACAGTTTTAATTTCTGTTGTGTTGATGTAATAGCTCCTAACACGGACAGTCTTGTCAAAAAGTAGGATTCAGGTAACCATGAGTTTTTTTAATGGGGCAATTTTAAAAACATACCTATTTACTCTTGATTTAATATTAGACGCTGTACCGTATTCATCAGCCAACATTTTATTAATTCGAGAAACTTGATCTTTGGGAGGAATGATAAGGGATATCATACTGGTTCCATTTCTAAACAATATTGTGTCAAAATCATGAAAAATTAGTCGCACGTAAATAAATCGGTGAGATAAAAACATTATTGAAAGTTACAAACAGTATTAATTGTGTTAATAGTTTCTTTTGCAATAGATAAAGATAAATTCAAATTACCCTCGTGCAGCTTGGAGACTTTTGATCAACTTTTTGACTTTCCACATTTCCACTTGTCTGTCCTGACCTCCAACATCGTTCGCCATTTTATAATATACAGTAATCAAGAATATTTAAACTTTAGGTAGTAGCTCTGTTTCAATTTCAATGAAAGCAATCAGAATGAAGAATATAATCCTAATCTCGATTCTTTCGTATTAAAAACAAAATGAAAAGTTGAATGGTTTCTAATTCTTCATCACCTTAAAGGTATTAAAACATTTTTATATTTAAGAGTGTTATGGCGAAGCGTTTCAGCGAAAGTTTGTGGTGAAGAAAATGTTCATCTTGTGTTCATTTATTAATCCAACCGCTCCATATAAAATGTTGTGAATTTCATACAAAACTATACTCATTTCTCTCGTTCAGTTCTTTCAAACCAAAAACTTTAAAGGTATCGATTAAATTAAAGTTGATTAAGTACATTATTTTTTATATATTATATTATTGGGTGCTATATGTATAGATGGGTCGCATGCACTCTGGAGGAAAAGGTATTGCCAAATCATCGCTTCCTTACAAGCGATCACCACCATCTTGGTTGAAAGCTACCGCAACTCAAGTTGAAGAGCATGTTAATAAATTAGCTAAGCGTGGTTTGACTCCTTCACAGGTATTTTATTTATGTTTGAACTTCCCATACATTTTGTAACATAATCTAATCCCTTCTTTAGATTGGTGTTATTCTTCGAGATTCCAATGGTATTGCCCAAGTTAAGAGTGTTACCGGAAACAAAATCCTCAGAATATTAAAAAAATCTGGTAAGCTACCCAACATTCATACCTCGAAATGAATTTGTATCTGTTCGCTGCGTCTTCTTTATTCTTTCTCATTTCTCATTATTGTATTAATTAACCAAACATATACAGGACTTGCTCCTGCTATTCCTGAAGACTTATATATGCTTATCAAGAAAGCAGTCGCTGTCAGAAAGCATCTTGAACGTAACAAGAAAGATAAAGATTCCAAATTCAGACTGATTCTAATTGAAAGCAGAATCCACAGGTATTAATTGATGATAAATAAAATAAATGTATTGATAAATAATTTTTATAACGATAATAATGCTAATTATTTGCTAACTACTCAATTTTTGTGTAGATTGGCAAGATACTACAGAGCTTCAAGAAAGCTTGATGCAAACTGGAAATATGAATCTGCAACTGCCTCAGCATTGGTCGCTTAATTTGGTTAAATGTTGTAGATAACGAGTTTAAATTTGTTAAGTAACGAAAAATGAGACATTTTAATTGATTCGTAGAAGTGATAGTTCTTGTTCAATCCAACATCAATATATACAATTGTTGATTTGTGTATCGTACAAAAACAAAACACAAAAAACACTTGACTTGTATATATTTTTGTTAACACCAATATTTAAATTCTTGAAATTCTAGAATTGTAAGACAAAGGTAGAAAGTTGTCACTTTGGGGTTAGTTTTAAAATTACTCAGCATGATATCGTACATACACAAATATTCCGTAATGGATTATGTCTTTTCTGGTTTTACATTCCCCATATTGTACATTGTTATTTATATCTGGATAAAAATCTATTACTCCGAATTTGCAGGGTTCATATTGATAGATAACATACTATACTGGTAAAAACAATATAAGTTATATTGATGACTTCTGATTTTCTTGGCGATTACATGTTCAAAATTTTAAAGCTCTCTTTGCATGTTCAAAATTTTAAAGCTTTCTTTGCTTATTATTATCAAGATATCGGTGTTTCAATTTATTGTTTGAAAGAATCGAATTGTTTGTAATCTACTGAACCTAGAAAAATCAATCTGTCAATTCGCTCAAACAAGCAATCCGTGCAGACTTATATTAATTTAATCTGGAATAATGAAAGGCTACAATATTGTTTTTGTTTTATTATAAAAGTTTTGAAGTGTTGAAGTACTTCATGGGTTCAAACATAACAATTAAAAATCAACAACAGCAGTCAGCAACCAACAACAATAAATAAAATATAATGAACACCATTAAGATATTACTAAATCTTAAAAATACAGAAAAGTAATGATAGTGCTGATAACCTGTTTCTAATATATACAGAATTTCAGGTACAGTACTTAATACAGAAATTTTGAAAAAACTCATTTGAAACTTTGAAACTTGAATAAGTTGTGAATAAAGAATCATTATTTTGATATCCATAATAAATAATCGCCACAGCCATGAAGAAATGGTCGGAACAAGGTTCCTCTGATGAGGAAGAGGAGGAAATCACTGATACAACTTCAAAAGAGCTAGTCGCTGAAAATTTGTCATATTTTGCCCAAGTAAATCAAGTGAATTTCAAAGCAACAGAACAAGATGTTAATAATTTTTTTTCAACAAATGGTTGTAATATAAATCACTTAGAATTACTTCTTGGAGGAAATGGAAAACCAACAGGAAGTGCTATAATTGAATTTTCAGATTTGAAAAGTTTAGATATATGTATATCATTAAATAATGCTGTATTCCTTGGAAGAAAAATTGTGACTCAAGTATTTTCAACTGAGCAATTGCGTCAAGAAAATCAAAGAGAAGAAAATCAAAGAAATAATGATTATAGGCAAAACAATTACAATGATAATGGTAGAGGTGGTCGTTATAGAGATAATAGAGGTGGGGAAAGGGTTCGAGAAAATCAAGATTATAGGAGTAATAATAGCAATCGAGATGGCAACCAACGCGATGGTAACCACAATCGAAATAATGGAAGAAGAAGTGATCATAATAATAATGATCGCGGATATGGTCGACAAAATCAAACACAAAATAGTGCATCTGTAGTTGATGAACCACCACCTCCTGCTGTCCGACCCAAAATAATTATACAACCACGCACTTTACCTGTTGAAACAATTGGTGTACCTATTAAACCATCAGGTATTTTTGGAGAAGGTAAACCACAAGATGTGTCCCAATATGAGGTAAACTTCAAACTTCATTATGTATAATAAATATATATAATAAAATGAAGGTTGGATAAATTTTCGCTTGATGGTTATCTCTTGTTTATTCGGAGATATATCTATTATTGTGGTGTCAGTAAACCTTTGTTTGTGATTTGTGTTTACCGTTCATTTATTTTTACCAATTTTGACTTACTTTTCTATACACAATGTTTTTTTTTGAATAATATAACTTTTCCATAATTTCATATTGTGTAGGAGAGAAAAAAACAAATGTTGTTAGAAAAACAGTTATCAGCTTCTTCGGATTCTGTAGAGCAATCCGCTCCTATCACATCTCGCACTCCTTCAATCGATTTATCATCCGTGAAGGAACCGATTGCTGTTAAGGCAGACAACCCCCTTCCTCCCCCACCTCCGGTCAACAATGACATTCCAACAAACGCGGCAAACAATCCAACAAAAAATCAACGAAATTTTAAACAAAATAATCGCGACTATAATGAGCATGAGAAAAGAGAGTATAAAGGAAAACCTAAAATTAATGACACTAAAACTCCTCGTGATTATCCTCGGAACTCCAAACAGTCAATAGACTCTGTCACAATTGAAGATAAAGCGAATGAAGCAGTGGCACCGACAGGGTCTTCTGATCAAGGGTCTTATAAAGGGAATAAAGGAATTAATAATAAACAACCTCGACCTAAAGCCAACAAAAAACCTGTCGAATCGAACCCACTACCACCGATTTCTGATCTTTCTGTAGCTGATACTCCAGTAGTACCATCAACAATTGAACAAAATGATCCAAAACTAACCGAAAATGATGTCAAAAATATTGATGAAACATCAGCTGATTTTCAAAAACCTGTAGCGAAACAAGATTTTACGAAAGGAAGACAAACAAATAAAGGAGGTCGTGGTGGTGATAATGTTTCTACAAATCCACAAACAAACAATTCAAATAATCTTTCAAATAAAAATAAAAACCAAAACCAAAAGAAAATTCCTGAAACAGGAAAAGTTGAATTCGTTATTCCTCAAATTGTAAGTATTTTTCTATCATTTTTTATTTTAAAAAAATATTTCATTATTTTTTATTTATTTCAACTCGGTGAATTTGCTAATGATGTGATAAAATATTTGCTACTCTTGACTGTTTACAAAACAGCATGACGACTCTTTTCTACCAAGATCTCTGAAGCAATATTCATTTCCAACAAAACAATTGAAAATCAATTCATTTATAATTTCACTAATGATGTTATTTTATATTTGCTACTCTTGACTGTTTCAAACAGCATGACGACTACATCTACCAAGATCTCTGAAGGGAAATTATGTTGTTTTTTATTAAAAAAAGTATTATTATTTTGATTTTATTATTATACCGTTATTATATAAAATTATCATATTTCATTCATTAATTTCTTCTTTTAGGAACAGAAAGAAGTAGAAGTCCCTGTCGTTACACCTATTACTCAGAAAACTTATGGTCAAATTGTAAAACAGGTAATAACCATTTCATAATAACAGCAAATCTCATATTTTTTTAATGAAATGATTTTTTATTAATATGTATGTATATGTATTTTTTATTATTATTATAGGCTAAACCTGTTGTAACTACAAAGAATTCGTTTGGATTTTTGAATCAAGATGATGATTCAGATGAAGAATCGTGATTTTTCCCTTTCTTCTTATAATAATAATAATAATAATAATAATAATAATAATAATAATAGTTATAGTCATTTTCTTGAAACAAATAATAACAAATTGTAGATGTTTTTTTTAATGAATGTTAAATTACCTTCATTTGGTATTATGAAATAATTCGATACTTCACATGAATCATTCAAAATAAGAAATATTATTTTTTATTTACGAATAATCTAGAAATTATACACATATTATATGTTAAAAACAATTCTAACCAAATGTATAATAAATAAGGGAAGAAAGGTTACCGTAGATAGTAATGTGCATTTGTTTACAAAAAAATTAATCCATTAAAACAATACTTGTATATCTTACTCACTTTTAATAAAATGTGTTTTTCATTTATCTCATAAAAAATGATAATCAAACAAATATAGAAACAAAATAAAGTATTTATATATTTATAATATGATTGATACCTAATTTCTAATTTTCTTGAAAAATTATAAAGATTTCAAATCCTAAGATACCTGCAATACTGAATACGGTATAGTTACTGTATCTGTTCAAGATTTTTCAGTGAAACTAAAAAATATGATTAAAATAATTCAATGAATGATCTTATTAGGAAGCAGGACAATAGATTAAAGACAATAATATAATAAGCTGATCAATTACAATTTGATTATTGTATTAATAATTGAAGAATCCTGGAATCTTGAATGCTGATACAACAGAAGTGCATCTAAATAAATCAAAATCTGAAAAAAATCGATTGTCAACTTTTTAATTTTAACTAAAAGTTTACATTTGGAATATTTATTAGACCTAAAATAATAAAGTAACATAATTATTTTTATTTAATTTTAAAATGATTTTGAAATATGATTATTATTCCACAAAATAAAATAATTCATACAAAGATATTATTAAAAGTATCAATACAACATATCCTGTATCTTATATCTCATTATTAACATAAAAATGAAAACTTAAAAAGTGAATTATTTGTTAAGCTTTTATTAACCGATATACGCTGAGTGAGACAGCGCAATATAATCTCAACATTATTAAGTATCATGTGAATGCTTTTTTTTATGCTTTTTATGCTTTTTGTGATGTTTGTGATCTTTACTTTTATGCTTTTTATGTTTTTCTTCTTTTTTCTTTTCATTCATTCGTAGATTTTTTGAAGTATTTTGATTATTATTATCATCATCACTTTGTGAACTTTCTGATCGAGATCTTTTTTCTACTCGATTTTGATTTGATATATTCTGTTTATCATTATTCTTAACAAGTAATTCATCATTATTATTGTTATTATTATCATCATCGGAAGAAGAATCATCTGAATCATCATCTTTATTTTCTACTTTTGAACCGATTGGAGCATTTCTACATTGGAATGATAGATGACCTAGAATAATATTATACTACATCATATCAATTTAATTACAATAATAAAATGATAAATTCGATAATTTACCAAGCATTCCACATCGTTTACATCCACCTCTTGATTCGACGCCAGATAAATTCGACATCTGTTAAATAATAATTACACCATTAATTACTATATTTCAACTATTTACTTGTACTTAACAAATGATTAAATCCAGGATAATATTTTATAGGACCATAGTAAAATTAATAAAAGTTTTTACCTTTGCCAACAGTTGTAAACTTGCTGCTTGTTGACTTGCTGCGATACTATCAGTAATTTCGGGCTCATTACCTGCCGCATATGGATCATAACCAATTGTTTTGCTCCACATATCGTTTGTTTTAAGAGCAACAGATGCACTAACCCGATTACTTGCAGGCCTTCGGCTCATAGCTCGCGACATTTTTTCTATTAATAATTGTTTCACTACCTTATAAAATTAATTTTTACTTACCGATGTACAGTGCTTGGCAAAAATATATTTATAATTTATTTATTTTTCAGATGAATTAAAATAAATTTTTCGATAACTTTTCTTATATAAAAATAAATAGGTTATACCGCCGGTATGCGTTATACAATCATCCCCATCATCCCCTACCCCCCCCCCGAAAAATTTCTAATTCACATGAAAGTTTGGATGAATTAAAGCAATCAATTTAATCAAACAAATACAATTAATTATCTCCTTCTAAAATCTGAATATAAATGCTTAACGGTGCACCTTACCCACCCTAAAGAAATATATTCAATTTTTTTTGTTGTGAATGACTCCAGGGATTCAATGCGGGTTCCCGGGTGCGGGGCCCTTGAAATTCAATCATTTGAATGCTGAAAAATAAGCAGTTTTAAACAACGAAATCAACGATAAAATTCTTATAGCAAAATGACAAGCTATGCTATTTGTTGAAGTATAACTCCATTTTATTAAATTTTTGTTTAAAAGAAGACTCGAATAATTTTGTAACAAGGAACTTTCCTTTTTAAAGAAAGTTTTACATTTAAAAAAAATAGCTTTCTTTAAAGGAAAATTACAAATTACCACGCATTCACAAAACGGTTCTATTTAGGTTTTAAATTAAATCAGTAATATTTAATTCATGTTTTTTGTTGATTTTTGAATACTAAATACTATTTATAATTATAATTTAATATTTTAATAATTATATTTTGTTACATAAATATCAATACTGTATATTATAAATATATATTTTGTGCAATTTAAGGGCTGTGAAAATATTGATGTCAATCTTTTTTCTCACCTCTCATCATCCTCCAGCAGTTATAACTTTTATAATTATCATTTTAAACAGTAGACTCAAACTACTAAGGGAAGGGAAGTCACAGAGAATTTATTTATCTAAAATTTATTTTTATTTTTCATTTTTCATTGAAACTCTTAACCAACATTATGAGGAATTGTTAGAAGAGAGAAGTGTGTAATCTGGGGTTTAAAGTGAAAGGATTTGGCAGTCCTAAGACAGCCTGATTGCTTTAAATCGTCGGTTGACCTTCTCTGTTTTTAGATGGTTTGATTTATGAGTACCTCATTTTAAATATTCAGTATATATTTTGCATAACTCTTGATCTATTTCGTTTGTGCGTTGTAGCATCATTTCCGTCTTCGTCCTCTGTATTTCATACTTCTACGATAAAAAATTTTATTCATTCGAATATCTATTATTAAAAACGCGCTTTGTTAAGTTAGACATCTCGCAATTATTGGTTTTGTCCCAATAAGTGTGTATTTAATAATTAATATTATTTGAAAATCCTAACCCAATTAAGTTTCACTATTATCTAATTCATCATCATATTAGCATTATGACTGGCGGTTATGATAATAATGATTCCAATGAAGTTGGTGTTAGGTGTGGTAGAGAACAAATGTTATCTACTACATCTGCCGGATATTCTATTGTTGGTGGTACTTCTGTTTCTCGTAAAAAAGGAACTCAAAGCAATTCTGATATTTCTAGAGTTAATAATTCAAGGCATGACAATTCTTTACGCTCTGATAATTGTAGCGGCGAAAATATTAATGATTCTTTGATCCGCATATTGACAAGTGTAATCGATCGCTTGATTGCTGGAAATGCTAATAATTCCAAGGTTAGTTACAATCACAATTATTTAATTTCATTGTTTCCCCTAATTTATTACAAATTTGTAATTCATATTGATAATTCATAGATCTCTCATCACGGTTATTTTCCTAAGTTTCAGTCTTCATACGCTCCGGAAGTTTCCGTTCAGATGTATTTGGATCGCATTAGGAAGTATGCTCGTTGCAGTGATGCGTGCTTTGTGATTGCACTGATTTTCATTGATCGCCTTATTGAAACTAGAAACCTTATTGTTACTCATCTTAATGTTCACCGAATTCTGATTACTTCGTAAGTATTAAGCATAAATGATAAAGTTTTCATAACATTAAATAACAAGCTTAATTAACGCATTTAGGATTATGCTCTCTGCAAAGTTCCATGATGACCTATTCTATAACAATGCATTCTACGCCAAGTTGGGTAAGTATTTTTTTAACGTCAGTTGTCTTAAATAATTATTGAATAATGTGTATTAATTTTTTACAGGCGGTCTACCATTGTTGGAATTAAATGGCCTTGAATGTGACTTGCTACGTTTATTGAATTACTCTTTATTTGTTCCCGTAAGTTGTTATGATAAGTATCATAATGAATTAAGAAACTTCATAACTTGCTTGGATGTACCTCGATCACTTATGACGGCTTCTCCTGTGTCGATGCAAGTAATGGGATATCGTCAACAATATCCATTTCACTTTGGGATTCAACAAATTCAACAAAACCTCAGTTTAAATCTTGATAGCTGCAATTCCTATGCTGCACCTTTGTCGACTCATTCTCAGGTATGTTGATTTTGTGACTATTCTACCGCTAAATATTAATTATTTTTATTATAACGATAGGAACAATGGAGTCCAACGGAAGAGTTTCAGTGCTCTAACTACTCATACGGTGAAGATGTTTTAAACACATCCGCACGGTTTCCTTCACCTGAAAATCCTCACTCAATTGCTATTCGCAATCCACCACAATTAACTTATAATAATGATGGATACGCAAAACAGCAATCATATGTTAGTTTCAATGCGACTCCTTGCCTTGTATCGATGCCTGTGCTTGTGCAAAATGGAATGATTCCATTACCAGTTGGTATTATCATGCCTAATGTCTGCATGAATGATACAGTTTCATCTACACCGGTTATGAATATCTCTACGGTAAAAATATTATGTTATTTTTATCTTTTTCTTTGTTTATTATTCTTTTAAATTATTCTTCCATAGGCTGGATCATCGAACAATCTGTCGAACAATTTTTCTCCTCAGACACCAATGGATCATTATGGATATGAAACATGTTCATCAACTAATTCCAGTCTATTCCATCAGCAGACGAATGTCCAGCAGATGCAATTCATGGTGTCTAATAATGATTTTTTGTGTTTGGATGCAGATCAAGCGATGTATTCTCAGCCGTTGACAGTGTCTTATCCTGACAACAATTATTATTCAAGCAACGCATTCAATAATAATCAATATAGACACCATGGACAACAACTTGGATCAAATGACGGTACACTTACAATTGATACTCAATTTTCTCAAGTAAGTCTTCACATTATTTCATTCAAAAAAATATTAATATTAATTGACGATTTTTTCCTAGCAACAAATATCATATAATTTTGCCACTTCTAATGCAAAGTTCAACCCCTCGATTGTGAGGATGAAATCAGTATCACCAGTTTCTTGTTCTTCCATTCGATCTTCTTCTCAATCGCCTTTTGCTGTGCGCCAATCAGGACAGATTTATCAACAAAATTCAAGAAAAGGACCATTTGCGAATTCTCATACACAACAGGTAATTTATGTATTATTTTCTTAATTATTATTATGTAATTTATGAGAAAATTATCATAATATATTCTGTTTAATAGAATGTTCATTCATCGCACACAGCAACCAATAAGCAATTGGTTCAATCCTACCATTCTAGTTGTGGCAGTTCTATATGGCATGATCATCGTCAAGAGTTGTCATATGGTTCTTATTGGCAACACGGTTCGAAAGAAGTTGAGCAACCAGAATGTATTGAAAGCAATTTTAATGTGAATCTATTTCCTAATAATCATAAAGAAAATTCGATGCGAGTAAAGTTTAATCAACATTCTCAACAGAATCAAATGATTGGAAGTACAACTTGTGAATATACCAATAATAATAATAATAATAATAATAATAATAATAATAATATCTCAAATCAATACCAATGGGATATAGTGCCTAATAACTATAATAATAATACAACAAATTACCG
>VKHH01005956.1:0-11865 GCA_015144975.1 Epipyxis sp. PR26KG | reverse complement strand
AAGTTGTTCACACAAGGAGATTTTGATAGTTATACTAACCTTCAGCACTAATCATAGTATAGTCAGCTGGTGCATCAGCAACTTTCGTAATACACTTGTTTAAATTAACATTGTTTCGGTTAACGTCTGATGGTCTTAATTTCTTTGGTCGACGATCTTGTTTGCGTTTGATGATTTTCTTTTGCACATGGTGGGCAAACAGAGTTACAAATGACTCTACAGTTGAATAAACAGTTATTCATAAATAAATATGCCCATATGTAGCTTGAATTATATGTAATGTACAGCTCAATCACGCATAATTCATACTAGGCGATAGCTCAATAAATACAAGTTCAAAATAAGGTAAAAGCTTAGAAATTATTACAAAAATAATAAAATACCAATATATTCTCAAATACACCATATATCATCAAAAACATTACAGTGGTACTATACCTGGTTGTGTGAAAGTAGATATGGAGCTTGTCTTGAGGGGTAATATGGAATAACCAGATACAAAACTCCAAATGCAAAAAACAGATAATATAATAATTGCAATTGACATTTTTATAGCGTCAGTTGAGTCAATTGCTCAGATACGTAACTCGTTGATCTGTATTTTAGTGTTTTGTTCTTTTTCGTGATGGATGAAAAGTTTTGTGTTGAAGCCACAAAACGATGAGTGAAAACCGTTCATTACAACATTTATACATATTTTACAAAAAAGAAAAAAGTCTAAAAGAATTGAAAATTGTACAAATTATAGTTAAATTTTACTTTTTTGCTTTATGGATTGGAAATATTTTGATAAGTCGTCCATTAATTTATTTTTGTTTGGAAGTCAAAGCTTTTTAAGTTCATTCTAAGTAAACTTTATCAAGATCGCTGGATTAATTGATATTAGCAACCTTACGATGTATTAGGAATATATGTAAATCAAAGTATGAAGGTATGACGGTGTGCGGATACCTGGGATATGCGCATATTTTAAATTTTAAAATACTAACATGCTTTCAACGATTTTAACAAAATGATATCCATTGTTTGTGTGGAACTTATTTCATCACCTCTAAAATTTCAGTTGAAAACCATAATACTTTTGATAAAGCAGAGCAATTTGATTTTTTTCGATAAAATATTGGGTGAGGCTTAGTTAGTTAGCTAAATAAATGAATTGGGTTGGTTTAATGAGTGATGAAGTTTATAAGAATGGTTACGACCCAGTTATGACGAAAGATTATGATGAGGTGGAAGAAATATCTCCTCATATAAAAAATAACAATAATAATAATAATGATTCCTTGAATCATCAACAATTGCTTCTCAAACGACAGGACACGAGTTTGGATATTTTGGAACAAACAGTAGCTAGACTAGGAGCACTTAGTCTAAATATTTCCAATGAAATTAATGAACAAAATCAAATGTTGAATAAATTAGAATTGGAAGTTGAACAAGCAGAGACCAAAACTACTGGAATAATTGCGAAGACAAATGAATTTCTGAATAAAATTGGTGAACGTTCTCAATGTTGGATTATTATTGTCTTGGTTCTCCTTTTAGCATTTGTTGTATTACTAATTATTTATTCTTGATCATTGAAAAAACAAATAAAATTATAAAAACAACTGATAATAAGTTTGCAATTTCAAAAATTAAATTTTCAGATCATACTCAAGATAATAAATCACAGATATAAATCATATTCAATTATTTCCAGTTAATTTTAATACATCAGCATAAGATGGAGTGCCTGCTGTTGTACCAAGAATTGCATATGAAGGAACGGATTTGATAACTGTCTGAGCTGCACTTGAAACACTTTCAGGTGAAACTGAGCGAAGATCTGCAACTTGAGAAACTTCCGATCCGTTCATGTAAGCGCTTAACAATTGATCCACACTCTTGCTTCCGTCCAATTCAAGGAAGTTACTAACAGTTAACTATAAAAAAGATATATAGCATTTAAAATAAATATGATGATTATTTTCATGCAATTGCTTAGTACCTTATTTTTAATGATGTTAACACCTTCATTGTGTCCACCATTAGCAATTGCTTTTAACTCAGATAAAACCAATTCTAAAGTACTAGACACTTTTTCTGGAGTTCCAGAAAATGCAACACCAATTAAACTTCCATCTTTGAAAAAAGACTTGGCAGGAATTTTGTTTGCTTTTAGTTTAGCAGCAAGTAATCCTTCCAACACACGAAATGGTTTTGCTGGAATAACAAATAAATGACAAATAAACCTAATATTTAGGCTCATTCTTACTAAAAACACTACATACCCGATTCGCTAGTTCCTGTTGGCACAGGAAACGCCAATGAAGTGTATGTTTTTCCATTCAAGTCTGTGCGAATCTTTACTTCACCTCCAACATAAGGTGAAGCAGGTGACACTACTGGAGATCCTTCAATAATTACGCCACTCAGATTATTAACAATGGGTTGGAGTTGATCAGAAGAGATTCCATTAGCAGTTATTACTAAATTCTTTCTAGTAAAATGAGATGTGCGATATTCCACTACATCATCAGAAGTAAGTTTCTTGAGATTTGAAGCATAAATAGATGACCCTTTTGGAGAAACTTCACCATAAGCGGCTTCATCGATCAACTATTTAAAGAACGAGCATTGCCAATAGTGATATAAATTATTGTAATATGCATAACAAATTACTATACCTGTAATATTTGAGCAGTATAGTCCTTTGCATAAGCATCATAATGAAACTTCAAAGAACTCTTGATATCATCATACTATCAAATTAGTGATAACATAAATATATAAAATCACGTATATCATATTGTGCAGAGAAAAACTTACCACATAAGTTGCAGCAGGCGGTGTAGCAATGTTTGATAAGATACACCTGACAACGGGCTCAACTAAATCAGCTTGCACAGAAACATGATAACTTATCTATACACAAAAATGCAGTGTTAAAAACAAGAATTAAGTTATTACAAAACAAAGATACCTTATTTTTGTCACTAGTTGCACTAAACTTGGTGCCAAGAAATTCAAGGTATCGTACCACTAGTAAACCGCTGCTATCTTTATTGCCAGCAAAAGCTGCATTTGCCAATAAATTTGCAGCACCTTTTTGTTTCAAACTCTCAGTGCTGCTGCCACCCAGAATGGAAAAATTTAGAGTTACAATCTACAGAACATTTAAAATATCAAATATTATTATTTCTGCTTTTATTGATTTTAAAAATACAAGAAATTAGAACAGTATGAACAAAAGTAAAATCTAACCGGTGAGTAAACATCTCTTGTCACTAAGGTAATACCACTATCTGTTTTCAAACTGGACAAGACAGCTGGCCATGGCGAGATAGGTGTTAAGCTAACTTTAACGGGAAATTCTTCAGTTGTTGCAATTGAACTGAAATTTAATTGCCTGAAAGCATTTACAATTATATTATATCATAAATGCTTATAACATTTCAAAATAAATATTAATTATAATCCAAAAATAATTTAAAGGATAATATCTACGGTATGTAACGGATGATTTATAATCCAAAGTAAAGAAAATAATTAAATCATCCTATGTGGAAATAATGTAAAATCGTACCTAGTAAAGCGTGAAATTGCACGTCGTGACGAGAGCATCTTCAATGAGGAAATGATTCAATGGTTGAAATTGTGAGTTGATGCACAAATCTGATAAACAATAAACAACGGTGTTTTATGTTGTTTGTCATTAGTAAAGCGTTCGACTGTCTATTGATTTAATTCAACTGTAAAGTAAATGTGGTAAAGTAAAGTAAAGTAAAGTAATACATTTAAATAATCAGTTTTAGATATGAATATGACATTTTTATTGATTCAAAAGTTAAAATCAACATTATATCCCATCCCGCATCACGATTTGTCGAAACCAACCAAAAAAAACATTATTACACATTACACATTAACTTTACACCAATACCGGTACATCCAATATTATTGAATTATATTGCATTGTGGCTGATTATTATAATGGCAAATAGGAAAAGAAGAATCGCTGAGCTATCAGCCGAGTTGGATGAAAGTAACTTGACCAGAGCTCAATCTAATCTATATTCTTCAAAACCTGATGATTCCTTATTTCTCTTGGATAGATCAGGGACAAAACTTTCAAAAAAGTTAAGCAAGAGAATAAATGATCAGCAAAACAATGACTTCCAGTCATCAAAAAATGAGAAGGTCTTAATTGACAAAATTATAAAGAAAACACTGAACAAAAGTCAAGAAACAGAAATAAAGCCTCATAATGAATTAAAAGACCTCTGGACTGACCAAGAAACAAACACAAAACAATCTATAAATGAATTACAAACATTTCCAAAATCTAAAAATCGACCAAACTATCAGCAATTTAGTTCAAAAAAACAAAAGATTATTCGTCCAGGACAATCCTACAATCCTTTGCCTAATCAACACCAGGATCTTCTTGCTGAGGCAGTTGCTTTGGAGATTCAAGCTAAAGCTAAGAAAGATAAAATTAATGAGGATTATTTGTATCTCAGTGTTTTAAATAATTCTGAAGGAAGTGATAATGACAGTAATAATAGTGTGGATGAAAATTCAACTAATGAAAATAAAAGAAAAAGTCGCCTCAAGAAAAAACTTACGAAAGCAGAAAGAAATAAGATTCGAAATCGGAATATAAATGAATATAATGATTTGAAATTGAAAGAACAAAGTGAAATATTAAAATCGATTGATGAACTACCAGTCATATTGCGTCAAATAACTGAAGAGGAACAGATTGTGGAGAATAAAAGATTACTTACTGAACAACAAAAATTAAAGCGTGAAGAATATATAAAACAAAATCCACTTAGTTATGAAGATATCCCTTCTGTTCCATTATCTGACGAATTAAATGGAAGTTTAAGAACAATTATTCCAAAAGGTGTTCCAGTTTCTCAGCGAGTTTTAGATTTGAAAAATGCAGGTCAAGTTATGGCTAAAGATAGGCGAAAGAGAAGAGCTCATGAGAAACCACATGGGCCGAAAAGGTTAATATGGCATTCTAGATATAAAGTAGAAAATATTTAATATTATATTGTTCATATTTAATTTTTAAGATTATTATTTACAGTAAATTCGTTCACATTTTCACTTAATATCAATAGAACCAATAATTTGGTAGAGTACATCAATAAACTATAACTTGTGGAAGTTCATTTGCATGAGCTCTCAATTGTTCTTTGTCTCCTTCATCTGCCATAATTTCTTGTTCAAAAAAAGTCCTCAACTCTAAATAAGAACGCATTCCCAACTCCCAATAATTTGCAGTATCTCTCCTCAACCAACCTTCATTTTCTAACATACTTAAAAATTTGTCTGTTTTGTGAGTAAGTTGCGCTGCAGTTAGTAACCAATTTTCAGGTTTTAGTTTCATAATATCATCCGTGCTTAAGTATTTGTCATAGAGCAATTTCGAACAAATCGAAGAAAAATATTTCAGTTCTAAACCATCAAAGTAAGAGCCTAAATCTTTTGATACAGTATCTTCTTCATTATTTACAACACCATGATAATATATCCATTCATTTTGAGCATTTTTTAATACCACACTCTTTATTTCCAAAGATAATGATCTCAAATTTATATTTATTTTTCTGAATAAATCCTTAATTGGAGGCACAGCGATGTTCATATCCAAACATACTTTTCTCAAATTAATTTCAAATAAAGTTGATTCCATTACGCCGAATGACATCAAAATTTGTACAGCTACTTTGTCTACCATCATAACTAGTTCAGCTAGACACTTTTCCGTTGACTACAGTATTTTACTTATTTTACAGTATACAGTACTTAAAAGAGATTTTTCAATTAAAAAGATCACAGATGAAAGAGATGAATCTACTGCACGCATACAGCAGAAGTATTGCCATCAATATCTATTAAAATACACAAAAAGTTAATTAAAATTCAAATATTCATTTATTTATTTAAGTTAACATCGTTTTAACATAAACCTTTATAAATTATATTGATATAATTGCTCTATCACATGTATCATATTTATTCATGTATTCAAATGAAAATAATTAAGCGATCTTCACATCTTCACGTATCAAAGCCCCCTTTGACTTTTCGATCTTTGCATTTTTTGATCAGATATCGTAATTATATCAAATGCTTTTGTTCCTATTGTGTATACTCCAAATTATTATTGCAGTAACTGTTTCACAATTATTTTAAGACCACCTTGGACTTTTCATGTTACTTCTGTATCTGTTTCTTGCTAATGAAGTTACAATTTAATTGAGTGATAATGAGTGGAAATAATCAAAATCCTATTCGAGATTTGGATTCAGACACACTTTTAAAAGATAACAATCCTAAACAAGTAGGAAGCAATCGTAAACAACCAACAAATGGAAATATAGTAAACCCGAATCAATACAACAGAAATCCAATTGCCTCCGAACTCTTACTTTTTGGAGCTCAAATACCTGGATTGAATAGCAATAATACAACATCAATTCCTTCAATCACTACACTGGGTTCACAAACAAACCAAAGAAATTTACTGAGTCAAAATAATTCTTTCACGGAGAACTTCCAAGGACAGTATCCTGTTCAAGATAACTTCATAGTTATGAATTACACTAATAATATTAGTAATAATAGTAGTAGTAGTAGTAATTCACAGCAATTGAGTACCCATTTGCCGTTGACTCAATCAGCTGCTATTCAGTCACAACCATATTTTGTACCTTATAATGCTGCATCTATTCAACAGCAAAAGTCATTGCCTTCTCAAATGCAAATGCTTCATCACTTACCATTACCACATTTGAGAGAATCAGACATAAATAGCAAAGAGATGGTTAAATCTCCACATAATCTTGTAACTTCAAATGATAATTTCTCTAATCCAAGTTCAATGGATACGAATATGAATGTATCAGACTTATCAGCAAGCAAGACTGATTTAACTGCAAGTCAACATACAACGCTAGGCCAAATGGCTGAACAATTTCAAGAGCGAGCCAGACAAGATGCGAGGAAGAGTGTACCAAGCCAATCCAATATACCCAAACAAGATGAGTTTGTTGATGATTTTGATGATGACGATGATGGAGATAATGAAGGTCAAGGTCAAATTCCTACAGGAAATGAGTCAACTGGTAGATGGACTCGTGCAGAACATGAATTATTTGTAAAAGCTTTGAAAATGTATGGGAAGGTAAGTAATATTTTAATTTAAACTGATGAATTCTATTGAAATTATTGAGGAAATATTTAAATAGGAATGGAAAAAAGTTGCTAGTATGGTAAAGACGAGAACTGTAGTTCAAACTAGAACTCATGCTCAGAAATATTTTCAAAAACTAAGTAAATCACACAACTTCGTCATTCCGTTATCGACAGTTCAATCATCCAATGCATTATCTAATGAAATTTATGCTAATGACGCAGACTCTACTGATCGAGGTTTTGAACATGGAAAATATCCTGATTCAATTCTTGGAACTAAGCGTGTTGTCAGCACAACTGGAAGTAATAAAAAGAGTAAACGAATAGAAGTGCCTCCTCCAATATTATCACCAAAGAATTCAGTTCATTTTTCGGATGTTAATCAAATGAAACCATTCGCATATCCTACCAAACAACCAGGTCAAAGTAGATTTGGTCACCTATCCAATGCATATGGTCACAAGGAAGCTCGTCCTTTCAAAGCTGGTGATGCTCATATTAGTCAATTTCTTATTCAACAAGCTCAACAAAATATTTCACAATCAAATGATAATGATACTGACTTAGATTCTTCTTACATGGATAAATCTGATACTTCTCGTGAAGATATGCAAAATATTTCTTATAGCTCTTACACTCCTGCTCGGTTCAAACCTGGAAATCCTCCTTATCTCAGATACCCAACGGTGAATGATAATATGGATATTCCACATCCCTCCCCAGCAGCAACAGGAAAACGAAAAAATGCAGAATTAAATGCAATTCAAATGCTTCTGTCCTCCTCTTCAGTGGATGAAGGTATCGAATTATTGTCGATGATGAAAAAAGAACCTATTCATGTGAATCATCCTAATAATACCATTTTGAAAGAGGGTGGCATTAGCGGAATACCTCCAAGAAAATCAAAACAATCTAATCTTTCACTTTCAATCATGAATCCGGATGATGGAATAGCTGTGGTTGAATCTTCATCATTTGATGACTTAAACGGACCACACACACCATGGGAATCAGGAATTCGTAAACTTGAAGCAAGACAAGTAATGTCTCCGATATATGGTATTCCAGTCACTACGCCTTCAGAACAATTAAATTTCCTAAACCGAGTGAAACAACTAGTATTTGAAGCGAATTTAGCTGGACTTAAAGATGTTTTGAATGCTGCAGAGTATGCTTCATCTACTAGTTTTGATGAAACTAATAATGATCATGGCAATAATGCTGACAATCATTCTGATTTGAGTGGTATCGCTTCCTCTTCGAACTACTTACTTCAACCTTCACCATTGAGAGAAGAAAATATGAATAGTTTGTTTCCTCCTCGTAACTATGACCCATCATTAGCATCAAGCTCAAGCAGTAGCAATGACCGAGAGTTTACTAATACATTACATTCTTCGCTTGGTGCTAAACGACAGCTTAGCTCCAATCCTACAACCACACCAGTTGGACGGTCATTGAACAAAGCAGATAAAATAGGACGCACTGTGCTTATGGAAGCGATATGTTTGGATCCTAGCTCACATGAACAAGATATTATACTAGCATTATGTTCCATACTAACTGAACATGGTGCATCAGCCGTCGTTATGGATGTAGATGGTAATACTTGTTTACATTTCGCTGCGACGATGGGTTATGAAAAAGTAGGAAGATTATTACTTGCTAAAGGTTGTGGAATTAATTTTCAAAATCGCATGGGTGATACAGCTGCTCATTTGTCAGCAAGATATCACCATAAGTCATTCCTTGAAATGTTAACCGATTTAGGAGCAAATTTTCATCTTCGAAATAACTTGGCATTATCACCATTAGACACTGTTGGTACCATGTTAAGAAAAGTCCCTGAAGAAAGACAATTTATTAGAGAACATTTATTGAAATTAGAACCGCGATTACGAACTCTAGTCTTGTATCATGATGATTGCCTGGAACATTCCGCTAGACGACCTTCTGATTGGGAAGCACCTGACCGTTTGGTTAGTATTATGTCACGATTGAATAATAATCAAGAATTTCGGGATTTTGAAATCGAAATATCAAATAAATTTGTAAAAGCTGGTGTTGAGCTCTTGGGAAGAGTTCATTCACCAGAATATATAGCATTTGTAAATAATTTATCAAAACAAATAAAGCAATCTGCTGAGGAAGCGGAAGGAAAACTTAAACAAGTTCCGGTTCCGTTTACACCTCAAGTGCAACGAGCAATAATGCACCAAACATCAGAAGAGTTGAAAAACTCTGATCTTTGCGACACTTCATTTTCAAGTGGTACTTTGAATGCTGCAAGAAGAGCAGCCGGTGCAGTTGCTCATGCCGTTGATTGTGTATTATTAGGACGTAATAGGAACGCTTTTTGTGTTGTTCGTCCTCCAGGCCATCATGCAGGTTATAGAGGATTACTAGATGGTGCTAATTCATGTGGATTTTGTATATTCAATAGTGTAGCAGCAAGTGCTTATCATGCCCTTGAAGAACGTAATTGTGAACGAGTTGCAATAATAGACTTGGATATACATCATGGTTAGTATAATCATGGCGGATAAATTATGATATCATAAATTCTTGAGAATTTGTTTTGGTATTATTTGAAAACTTAAATACAAGATTTCTTTAAACTTCCTGGACTTATTCTGAATTTTTTCACATTTGATTTTTTATTATAGGCAATGGAACAGAAGATATTGTACGTAAATATCATAATCCATCAAGGTTATTTTTCTTCAGTTTACATTTATATGATAAAGAACCTCAATTGAACTCGGAGTTTTTCCCTGGTAGTGGAAAAATTGATGATTATGTAAGTATAATATTTTAAGAATTCACTTATGGTGATTGGTGATTTTGTCAAAGTTGCGTTGCATAAAACTGAAATTTTTATTAATATAGAATATCTTGAAGAAACATTTTTTCCATCAATTAATTTAATAATCAAAATTCTTTTTTTAATAGGTACACAATATTATTAATGTACCATTGATGCCATTATGGAAAGACTCATCTATATTATCAACTGATGATAATAATCATCAAACGAATAATAATAATAATAATAATCACAATAATCAAACAAATGATAATAATATCCCACTCGTGCCAAGCGATAGTGCTATACCTCAACAATTTTCTAAACCAGAACAAGACGTACCAATTGTAAGATAAAAAAATTAAGATATTTTAACATTATTATTATTTATTTTATTTGATGTCAACAATAAAAATTTCTTTAGTTCTAATAATTTCTTTAATATAATATAAAATAATTATACATAATAATTATACATAATTATTAGTACATAATACATAATTATTGTATAATTAGTATTATTATTCTATCTACGAATGATAATAATGATTTATTATCATTCTATTCTATTTAAATTCTGGCTTGAAAGATCTTTTCCTTGTGACATTATTTATGAGAGACAATGATATGATGAACTATGAATTTATATCAATCAAAAGTATCATTACTTGCGCTCATACATTGGAATAATTGTAACTTCCTAAAGATAACTCGTGATTATTTGTGAATTAATGATGATAATATTAGGTCTATTTTATATTATTTTCAATAAAAACTCTAATATTGCCTCCATGAATTCCTGAAACAATCTCATAAGATCCAATACTTTCCTCTATCACATCCTCCAATTATTATTATCATTATTATTATTTATGATATATTTTATATTATTATAGTACACTGGATTACGTGGTAGAGATGCTTATAGACAAGCAATAGCTCAACGTTTGATACCATCATTACGTGCATTCAATCCTGATTTAATATTATTATCAACTGGCTTTGATGGTGCTACTGGTGATGTTGGGAATATGAGGAATTACATTGGTCAACCACCAGAAAAAGGAATGAATTTATCACCACAAGATTTTGCTTGGGCAACATCAGAAATCTTAAAAATAGCTGATATTTGCTGTAATGGTAAGCTTGTGAGTGTATTAGAAGGTGGTTATGGTGAATATGATAGTCTGAAAGTCAAACAACATGCTCAATCAAAGACGATGCCTACTGCACATGTGAGACATAATACAAGATACTCAAGTAATTTACCGACTCCGATCACAGGACCTGTCTCATTAGTTGATCAAATCATTGCAGTAAGTCAATAATAATAATAATAGTAATAATAATTATTATTATAATTAAGTATGAATATTATGTTAATAATATAATTTATGTGTATATTGTTATTGTTAGTACTAATTTAAATTATTTTCTTAATCAATTATAATATTTAATTTCTTTATAATTTTCATAATGTTGATGAAAATTCAGATTATTTGAACAATAATGATAATGATAATGATATATATATTAATTAACAGGATAGTGCTATGAAAAGAAATGTATTATCCAATGCAGCTGCTGCTCATGTCCATAGTTTAATTGATCCATATGGTTCATATGCTGTAAATGAATATGGAGAAATCAGTTATATAGAATGATCGAATGATCCCGGGGGACCGGGTTTTTAGATCATTCGATCCCGGACCTGTTGAAGAAAATGCTTTAGTAAATTATAATCATTTCATTGCAAATGATTTTATCAGAAATAGTTTGATTATGTTTATATTGTAATCATATTCTTGTCTACCATAACCTTTACCGTTATATATTATCATAATCCACAAACTTACCGTTAT
>VKHH01005955.1:24827-35388 GCA_015144975.1 Epipyxis sp. PR26KG | reverse complement strand
AATGGATTTAGCCAATGAAATATTCAAGGTAACCGAGAGCTGATTTCTGAAATAACTTAGTACGGCTGTTGCTGAGCTAACGTTGCCAAGTCTTTAAGATACTGTAATGATTGATTTTATTTAATGAATGAATGAAAGAATGACTAAGAATTTCGTTTGAATGAATGAATTACATACACGGTGGTTAAACATACAATTGCATCACCACAGTTTTTACACGTGTATTCTCGTCGTTTAACTCCAAAACGCGTGTAATAACTTCCTCATTTTTCAAAGAGATCTTTATAACGGGTTTTCTATCGTTTTTGAAGAAATTCTTTAAAAAATTCGATGAACATAGTTATCGGATTGAAAAAGTATTGCATATTTATTCCATCTTGTTTAAAATATTTGAAACTTATTTACTACAGTAAGTTAATTTTATCAGTGATTACAATTCAAACTCCAAAAAACCAATAACTTTACTTCATTATTTTATTAAACCAATGATAGTAAATACAATCGCATATTATGAGAAACAACAATCAAATAATAAATGACTCCCATTATCAATAATTGATGAACAAACGAGCGACTGACAGTCACATCTCATGTCACGTGATTGAACTCCTGGCCTGTGTCATCATATCAACACGAATTAAGATTACCGTGCATCGGTATATAAAATCAGACGAAGCCTATTATTATAATTGCTATTATTGTTATTATTGTTATGATCATCCAAGGGTATTCGTGTTAATCGGGGGAAGTAATACTTTCATTCTATTATTATTCCCTGTCATCCCGATATGAGCTTCTTCTATAGACAATTGGACGTTAGAATAACCAGGGCCGCTTGGATTGACCCCAGGCCTTGCAGGTTTTGAGGTTGCTTTACTTCTATTTGATCTGTTATTAATACGACTTGTTCTGTAACTATGATGATTAACCCGGCGATGCAGTCCAGTCTCGTCAACATTAGCCAGTATGTCAATAGTAGGTAGAGGTGAGGCATCTGCATAATAATTGAACACCATCATATTGAATTCTCGCGAGGAGTCGTGCTGATTATGGTCATTAACTTCCATCCCAGAACCTTCGCCAGGCTCGCGTATATTTTCTCTATAATTCTGCGATCGCATCAATCGTTTTCTTTGTCGAAGTGTAACCTCTTGCAAGCGATACTTCGCATTTGTATCATTCATATTATCTGGCCGAGGAATGATCCCTGACATCATTGGCCACTGCAATGTAGCAACGCCAGGGCGACTCTTCCTCACTTTTAATTTTCTCGTTTTTGTTTGATTATTTGTGATGTCTAGGGTGTCTCCACTTGCAGCAATCGGCTGCTTTTGTTGAAATGAAGGTGATGGAGGAGACCCAAACAGCTCGTTATAAGCTAAGTAATCATAATTATCATCGGTTGTAGCTATATTTTTAATGTCGGTGAATCCATCGAATCCATTTGATCCCAATTCTGTGTCCGTCAATTTGACATTAAATGGTAATGACATCTGCTGCATGGGTGACTCCTTTGCTTCAAACATATCACTCGCGGCGTAAACACTGGAGGGTTTGACATTAAGATAATGTCGGTGTCGTGGAGGCATGCTCAAGTAACCTGGTTTCAATTGTAAACTCATCGATTTCCGCTTTTGTCTCAAGTTTTGTAATGCAGATGTGAATTTAAGTGGCACTTCCACACTATCGTCTTGACGACTACTCAAACTGAACTCATTCAACTCTTCATTATAAGCATCTTGTTGTTCATTGATGCTCTGTCGATATGCTACCCACACTTGCCATAATAATGGAGTAACTAATGCTGATATAATTAAGATGATAACAATGATAAATCCAATTAAATCCTTCAAAAATAAAGCAATCAAACCATAAATCATTAGTAATGAAATAATAGAGAATATCATCTCATTCAAAATACTAATAATTGTTGAAGGAAGCCATAATAATAATTTCCAATCAATCACAAGTAAGTCTCGTTCGAGATCAGGATAAAGCAACTTCTTCTTCTCATTCTGACTTATCATCGAAATATCTTCATCGATCATCGATATTAACAGATGAGAGATAGGAGAATGTAATAATTGACGAGCAACTCGACATGCTGGATTATAATGTTGTAGTAAAGTATGTCGTAATAGAAGGCCAGAAGAACGAGTCAATATGAGCCGGGCCCTTCGCTTCACCCAATTAAGATTCGATTGTAATAATGGTAATATAATATTATGAAATAAAATCACATATTTGAAATATAATTTAAATGATTGGATGATTAACATGTCGATTCCAAATGATAATAACAACACAATCCACCATATTGGCATTGATCTCTTTCCTAAAATAAGTCCATATTTGAAAATATAAAATGTCATTCCAGCGACATGTGAGATAATATATAATATCGCGCAAATAATTATTATTATATGTGGTGTTTTATTTGTATTATAATGACGATGGCGATAAAATAACTCTCGAGTGAATCGATGCAAGTAGGTAGGAAGCAATTCGATGATGAAATCAAGCATTAAAATAGATTCTTTTTCTTGATTATTATGAGTAGAAGCAATCATTTTTATTAATTTTTCTGAATGTATTCTTTGAATTTTGAGTATTATTTTAGCAGTTTGACTAGTCCAAGGCATCATCATTAGTTCATATCTAGAATGATAACATTCAAAATAATTTGCACCAGCAGGAATAAACCCTAATTTCTCTGCGGTTGAAAGCTTTTTCGATGATGCGATGACCTCTGCTTCTTCTGATTGATTCATGAAATCAAACTTCTGTAATTTAATTAATTTCGCGCCTCGCAAATATTTTCCACGTATTGTTTGAAAACTATTGAACTCATCATCGAGTATAGGGGATGAGATATCAACATGTTTCTTAACACGTGAATGGTTCAACATTTTCAAACATATCATAATACAATTCTCTAATATTTTATTCGTCAAAAATGAGAATAATATGATGATACAAGTCAAAAAGAATATATTATATACTTCATAAGGAAATGGTTGGAATCGACAGAATTGAAGATCATCATTCCAATCGCAATCATGCCTTAACTCAAACATGCTGCGATGAGATTTACAGCTCATCTCTTCGCTAACACTCTCGCACTGTCCATTATCGAGATTTATGATGACAGTGACAAGTGTCACGTAGAACACAAAGCTTATGATTTTACTAAGTATGAAGGGTATCATAATATACTGTTTATTACCATAGCTGTCACTTTTGAACCAACCATGATCGATCATAATACCAGTGAAAAGATTATGAACGGCAAGGGAGGTGTTGAATTCTGCTGGAATAATGGAAGAAAAGAATGAGGTTATTGTGCGTTGAGTGGAGGATGTGGCTAAAGGGGCAATCTTTTTATCCACTTTACTAGATGACACGACCCAAGTGCCAAGTACAACTGCTGCTAAACCATAAATAGAAACAACAGCACCCAACAGAAGATTAGATGAGCTGCTGCTAGCAAAGGGGAGTGCATTGAAGTCACTCGAAACTGTCGTGCGAATAATCTTAATTGATGATGCAATACTTCCTCTCTCTATTATTTTAGAACTTGTTTGCATTATTTGTGATAAACCATCTTCACACACACATGTTGTGTTGGTTGGTGTATGACTTTGAGCATAACATCCATTAGTTGGTGCATAATAATATCCATCCCATATCAAACAAACCGCGATCGTGTCAAACCCAGCACATGTTATGTTGAACGATCCTTTCCTTCCCGCTGGACAAGTAATACTTGACGCATCAACTCCATTGCAAGAATAAGTGATATTATATGGATTGTCAGATAATAAAAAACAATCTGCAGTTGTATGATTAATAGCGAGCATAGAATATTCTATAGGATTCTTATTCTGAAGTGTGACGGAATAGTTCAATCTAGCTGCTGCTACATTGCTTAAAACTCGTCGAGTATTTCCAGTGGAAAGGTAGTTAGTGGTTTGAATCTCAACAGCTGAAGAGTTTAGAATACTACCATTCGATACTTGGCTGTATTGTGCAGTTGATAAGCCAATATTTTCTGAACCAGTCAAGGAATTATTGAGCAGCTTCACTAAAGGAGGATTTATTCCGTTTGATTTTTCATATGCTGAGATTGGTACAGAGAGGGTATTCGAAACGCTTAGAGAATACTTATTATGTACCACAGTAAGCACTTTGACTGTTGAAGTTGCAATCGACATTTGTTCACCGAATGCTAGATTTTCTTGGCAACCCACACTAAGTGACGATAATGTGTTTGAAATGTTATTTCTCAAGGAAGAAGGGATTCGCTCTCTTTGCAGTACTGTTGATAAGGCATCATAAACAATACGACTGTTTCGTGATTGACATGCGGTGCTAGCATCCATGTTAATTGACAATAAAAGTGTCCTAGTACAAAATGAATAAGCCTTAGTTGTTATTTGTGACATGTCTGAGAGCAGTTGATTCACTGTGCTAGCACGCGAATACATAACGTCTGATGTTATATCCTGGAATGACAATGTTTGATAAGCATAATAACATAATTGTTCTCTGAGAACTCGTTGTGTAACATACTGAGATTGAGACAAGCTGCAATCTGCACCAAACCAACCATTCGCACAATTGCATTTTGCTATACAAAAGAAATTGCTTGTTTGACATGTTGATATTATATTATTACTTGTATCAACAAATGAACAAGTTCCTTTACCACTACATTGATTCGGACAGGATTTGTACGATTCTTGACACACTCTATTCTTACAAACACCAGTTGAGCAATTACTATTTGTGCTACAACTTGAACCTATCGAAAGTAAAACTTTTAGCGAAGAATAGCAAGGAAGATTTGAGTCGCCGATTACACCATTGAATCCTGTCATACATTCTCCACAAGTAGCAGGAGTCTGACTGCATTCATATCGATTTAAAACATAACAAGAAATACTCACGGAACAGTTCACCCTGTTAATTGATTCAACCGCAGCATTTATTGTTTGCCCTATTGAAGAGCTATCGAATTGAGTAGTATAGAACTGAAGTGTCTTGTTTAAAGTATTTATTATGGACGAAGAAATGTTTTTTGGTTGTACAATAATATTAAAAGTTGAGTTAGAAGCACTTCCCAAAGAGTCATTTACAACAACAACAGTACTGATCCGATACTTGTTTGATAATAATCCTGGTCCAAATAATGACGAAAAAGATGTTCTTAGATCCGCATTACGAACAATAATGAAGTCGCTGAGATCATTCGAAACGAAGTATCCAAAAGAATATTTTAGAGGATAATTGGAAGAACTATCAGACCATCTTGGCGCAGAGAGAGTAAACACAGTTTCAACCGCTATACCTTGAACCGGTGACACGTCCAGATATCCTCCACTTGGAGGATCATTTATGATGATCTCAATGACTGCAAAAGCATAAGCTCTCACAGCAACGCTACTAGGATGTCCATAAGACGCTTTTAGCATGAATTGATACATAATACCTGGAGTTAAACTGTACTCAAGAACAGAGAGTTGGATTATCGACTTCCCAGAAGGAAGATATTGTTTCGATGGAGTTGCAGAAATACTTGATAATTTCAATCTTGCAATATTCAATAACGACCATTCTGCTTGAACATTTCCTTCATTTCCTTCGATTGTACCAGTTACAATGAGTTTTTCTTCGGTATTAACCACAAATGATGTCGTTGCAATCGACACAATGGGCAATGAGCCATTCACAACAGATATTAGATACTCTTGACTTGCAGAATACCCATCAAAGCTACTTACAGTAAGTGATATGGTATAATTTGCCGTGTAATTAACAGCAAGAAAAGAAAGTATCTCATTATTAGAATTAACAAACTTCGGACATTTCGAACCAAATCTTGGATATGTCATAACACAGTACCATGAGTAGTCCAATGCATTTAACAGAGGATAGTCGACATCATAACTGGGTGATGCATCAAGCGAAATCAAAGAATTTGTTGCAAATGATTGAAATTTGCCACCATAAACTGATGCAACTACACCTTGACGACCAATTTGTAACAAAAAGCTTTTCGATGTTCTTCCAACAACTCTATTATTCATCAATACATTCAACGATAATTCAACTCGATACAATGTGGAAGCATTAAGTGTGTTAGCAGGTAACTTTAGAAAGTTTGGATTGAGTGAAGAAGATTTGATGGTTCTCATTTGAACAACTCCTTCATATACTTTCCAATTGTACTCCAATGTTTGTGATGAAGAATTAATGTTGCAACCAGAATAAGTTACCGATGCAAATACTTCAATTTCTTGTGAGTGGTTAAAAACTGAATTAAGACTGAAGAGATACAATGTTGGAATAATGGGTGAAGAGCTCACAGTCACTTTCACTCTCGCGATCGCAGTTTGAAGCAGCCAATTAGTGAGTTTCATTGAGAATAAATATGTTTTACCACTCGATAACATTTGAGAAGGTATACTAATAGTAGAAGTCGTGTCATTATATTTACTTGTTAAATAAGAAGTAATATTATTATCAGTATCGTCACCGAATCCGAATCCGCTGCTTGTGACATACCAATTAATCTTGTTCCATATACGCCCCAATGAGCCTTGGGACAGAGTTGGATCAAGAACAATATCAGAACAAGAGGAAACATACCTCGGTCCTAACAGTGATGCTGCAATATTTATGTTATTTATTGGATATGATATTGCCACTACCATTTTAGCACTGAACGAGAATTTACCACACTGTTTGCCTGAACAAGCTCGCTTAATTTTACGAGGAAGAAGAGTTAATCTATCACCTGGATTGACAGTTGATTGCGAAAGATACACCATAAGTTGTTTTGCAGATGTCCAAATGCAGTTTGCAGAAGAACTTGACACAAATATGATAAGCTCTGAGCAATTGAAATTGGAATAAAAAGTGTCGACAGCTCCTGCAGCTAGGTTTGTCTCAATGTCAAATATAACGCTAATTGATAGTGCATCTTCTCCAAGAGTTGCGTTGAGAAGAATTGGAGGATCTGGAATGGATGAACTGGAAATTATATTTAATCTAATGCTATCATTGAGATAATTGTCCAATCCGCGAGTATGAGCAACTAAAGAATAGCATCCAACACTACTACGAACTACAAATGATGCACTAAGACTTGAAGAATTGCTATAAAATACAAACTTTGATGGAATAATACTTCCAATTGAATTGCTGCTTGTTGAAACTGCTGAAGAGCAAATTTCTTTATTTAACTGAAGCAGCAATATCGATTTTGTTGTCGGAAAAGAATTCAATGAGACTGTAAATATTGATTCTGTAGAACTAACATCATATTCATAAATAATTCTCGGTGTATCAATAAATCTAATCCTTTTGCAACACAACGTGGTTATACTTAAATTGCTTGATATTGCTTTATCTAGTGGCATCAAATTATCTCTGAAGTCGTCTGTATAACAAACTACTGAATATTGAGTTAATGGATATAGTTGAGAAATTGTGATATGGACTATGCCAGTATCCATTGAAATATTTCTTGATCCATAACTGCCAATATAACTAAGTGATTTCAACTTCGACATATCCGTAACTGCTGCACAAAATATATTTCCTTCAGACGAAAGGTTCGCTTTGACTGTTACAAAGTCATTTCCAATTGAAGCTATCTCCAAAGGTGTTAACAAGTTTGGATACAGCGCAACACTGGTATAACCTACATTAACAATCGCAGATGCTGCAAGTCTATTCAAACAGTTTTCATTAGGATTGAATATGAATGATTTGCCAGGACAAGTAACTGTATCGACACATTTATGTTTACAATTTACACAAAGAATATTTCTTCCATTGCAACTAAATACTCGCCAAGTATTATAATTGCAATACGCACTATAATAATTTCCAGATTGCAAATTCCCAATTAATGAAGATACAATGCTTCGATCTGAACATATGGCCATAAGTGATGAAGTAGTTTGCGTAGAGAAATCATAATTAAGAAATGTGGTATTGAGTGAAGTAAAAATGATGCTTTCATCAGGCAGAGATAAAGAAGAGTAAATAAAATCATTCCAATAATCGTCATTACCTTGGACCACTTGCTCTTTGTAAAAATAACTGCCGAATGTAAAACTGTTTGGAATGGATGAGTATATTGTGTTTGTTGCCGTGAATGTGGCATAAGTGAAATGTTGATGAAAGTTTTTTATATTCCATGTTGGCGAAGAAGTGGGGAAATTACTTGGTTTATTCGTCTCTCCAACTTTTGAAGGTGAAGATGTGGTCGGATATTTAGACGGGGCAGAAGTAGGATAAGAAGTTGGTTCACTAGAAGTTGGACGACTGGTTGGCTGTCCACTGGGTTGTATGGTTGGTTGAGTGCTAGGCAATTGGCTCGGTTGCGAAGAAGGATTTGAAGATGGTTGAGCGGACGGAACAAAAGAAGGTTGGCGTGATGGTTGATTCGATGGTTGCGAAGTTGGTTGACTCGTAGGCAATGCCGATGGTTGTTGAGTTGGATTAGTGGATGGCGATATTGTTGGATTAGAAGTGGGAGAGCTTGTGGGGAGAAGGGTTGGGTGAGTTGATGGGGTCGTTGAAGGTGTCGTTGTTGGCTGTGATGATGGTTGACATGATGGACAATTTGATGGAGAATTTGTAGGCTGATTAGTTGGACTTGATGATGGATTCGAAGGTTGTGAAGTCGGCTGATTTGAAGGTTGAAATGAAGGTGAAATGGACGGTGAAGCAGTAGGAAGTTGGGAAGGGTTGCATGTCGGTTGATTCGTTGGACTTCTCGTTGGACAGCTTGATGGTTGCACGGTCGGCTGATTAGTCGGAGAAACAGATGGCGGAGACGAAGGGGATGTTGATGGTTGTATTGTTGGTTTACTTGTAGGCTGTATGGAAGGAAGTGCAGTTGGTAAAATGGTTGGTTGTGTAGAGGGTTGCATTGTTGGTCTTGAAGCAGGTTGAATCGAAGGAGCATATGAAGGCGTTGATGATGGTTGAACGGTTGGTTGTTTCGATGGTTGAATCGATGGTATTGTGGAGGGTTGTGATGTTGGGGAAAATGTTGGTTGATTTGAAGGAAAAGTTGTTGGTGTTGCAGTTGGAAAGCTAACCGGCTGGTGACTTGGTTGTAAAGAGGGCTGTTGTGTAGGCTGGGAAGAAGGTTGAGTAGTCGGAATTGATTGAGGTGACATGGAAGGTTGCACTGAAGGCAAGTTTGTCGGACGATTAGTTGGTTGCTTCGACGGATGATATGAAGGTTGACTAGTTGGCTGCATTGAAGGTTGGCGAGTTGGTCCCATAGTTGGCATGTCAGTAGGTTGTGACGAAGGGTTTGTCGAAGGAAAAGATGTAGGTTGAATTGTGGGATTTAAACTTGGTTGCATAGAAGGTTGTATTGTTGGACTACTAGAAGGCGAGTTGGACGGTTGAGAGGACGGATTTGAAGATGGGGAATTGGACGGGGATTGTGTTGGAAGGTTTGAAGGTGATGTTGTTGGTTGAGAAGAAGGAAAAAATGATGGATTAGATGTAGGTTGCTTTGTTGGTATGCCAGTAGGTGCACTGCTTGGTTGAATTGACGGTGATGATGATGGATTTGACGATGGACCTTCAGAAGGCATCATTGATGGCTTCGATGAGGGCTGATATGACGGTCTATTTGTTGGGTTCACCGACGGATTCCCACTTGGCTGATTGGAAGGTGCCTGCGTTGGCTGGTCACTTGGTTGGGAGGTCGGTTGCTGGGTAGGATTTGCAGTTGGGTTATTGGACGGTTGTGCTGATGGATGATTTGAAGGCTGTTTACTTGGGTTATTTGAGGGTTGAATTGAAGGGGTTATACTTGGTAAATTAGAAGGGTTTGACGTGGGAGTATTCGATGGTTGAATTGATGGTGATTTGGATGGTAATGCTGTTGGTTGATTTGAAGGTCCAACTGTTGGTTGAGATGTGGGGCATTTTGATGGTGTTGCAGAAGGTATTACTGATGGCTGACTTGTTGGAGGAACTGTAGGAGTTGAGGAAGGAAGAACTGAAGGGGATGATGTCGGGGAAGCGGAAGGCTGTTTGGTTGGATGATGAGATGGTTGAGAAGAAGGTTGTAAAGAAGGAGAATCAGTAGGAGGTGAAGTTGGAAATGAAGTTGGGGAACTCGAAGGAATAACAGAGGGTTGAGAAGTTGGCTTCTTGGATGGTTGTTCACTAGGTTGGTGTGAAGGAACAGTAGTGGGAGAATTCGAAGGTGAACTAGAAGGTGATTCCGATGGCTGTGAAGTTGGAGCATTTGTTGGTATAGATGTAGGCTGCAAAGATGGTTGTTCAGTTGGCTGATGTGAAGGATGATTGGTTGGTGAGGAAGAAGGTTGGCAAGTGGGATTGCAACTTGGCTTATCTGTAGGTAGCAACGAAGGCTGACTTGATGGAAAATTCGAGGGTTGTTGGGTTGGACATAGAGAGGGGGACATCGTAGGTTGACTGGTAGGATTTGTCGTAGGTGAACAGCTAGGATTGACAGAAGGTTGTATTGAAGGAGAATCACTTGGTTGTGTAGTTG
>VKHH01005955.1:14459-24727 GCA_015144975.1 Epipyxis sp. PR26KG | reverse complement strand
GGTTGAACCGTTGGATGAAATGACGGTTGATGAGTGGGTTGGGTAGATGGGGCAGTAGTTGGTTGAATTGTAGGTTGTAGAGAAGGTTCACTGGTAGGTTGAGATGTTGGAGGATTTGTTGGTTGAACTGACGGTTGACAACTAGGATGATTGGTTGGTTGTATCGTAGGTTGAAAAGAAGGATGAACTGTTGGTTGATTCGATGGATTGAGAGATGGTTGTGATGAAGGTTGTTTAGTAGGGGGAGTTGTTGGTTGGGTTGTTGGATGTGTGCTTGGTTGCGACGAAGGTATTTGTGAAGGGCTACTTGTAGGTTGATTGGTTGGACAAGTTGTGGGCATCGATGTTGGCAAAGAGGATGGTCTACTTGTAGGTGAAGTTAAGGGGCTTTCAGATGGCTGTATACTTGGTGAACAACTTGGAATAATTGAGGGAGAAGATGATGGATCGATTGAAGGTTGAATTGATGGAATTAAAGAAGGGTGACAGGTTGGTTGAGCCGATGGAGATGAGCTTGGAGAATTTGTTGGCGAATTGGATGGTTTATTTGATGGTTGGTTAGTGGGTAAACAAGTAGGGCTGATACTTGGGTGATTGGAAGGTTGAATAGTAGGATTATAACTTGGATGAGAAGAAGGATGGTTAGATGGATTGGAGCTTGGTAATACGGAAGGCCTAGATGTAGGAGATGCTGACGGTTGATTTGACGGATACACAGATGGTCCTACGGTAGGTTTTGAAGATGGTGACAACGTTGGATGAGTGGATGGTTGCGTAGAAGGAATCATAGTTGGATTTGAACTTGGCTGACATGTTGGAATGGTTGATGGGAAAGAACTCGGATTTTGAGAAGGATTTGCAGTAGGTGAAAGTGTTGGGTTATTTGTTGGTAATTTTGTTGGTTGCTTACTAGGTAATATTGAAGGAATAGCTGTTGGTTGAGATGATGGTTCAAATGACGGTTGATTTGTTGGTTGAGTCGATGGAAGTGAAGATGGAACATTACTAGGAAATGATGATGGATTGTGCGAGGGCTGCAACGAAGGAGTCGAAGTTGGATTACCTGACGGCTGTTGGGATGGGATACTGGAAGGACAATCTGATGGAATTGTTGATGGTTGAACTGACGGATATGATGATGGTTGGGAAGATGGATGAAGAGTTGGTTGCATCGATGGTAACAAACTTGGTTGAGATGTTGGTCCCCATGATGGTTGAGAAGAAGGTTGCAAAGAGGGCTTGATAGATGGAGACGATGTTGGTGTTTGAGATGGTAACATGCTGGGTTGACCCGATGGGAAAATTGAAGGCTGAAATGTTGGTTGATTGGACGGATAAGTACTTGGTTGATTGGATGGGTTTTTGGAAGGTGTTGTGGTTGGAGAAGTGGAAGGCAATTCTGTAGGCTGTACAGTAGGGTTCGATGTCGGTTGATTTGTGGGTTGTACTGTTGGTGAAACGGATGGTTGTTGTGAAGGCGAAAATGTTGGAGATGAAGTGGGAGCAGAAGATGGTGAGTGTGACGGTAGAGAAGTTGGATTATCAGAAGGACTGATTGATGGTTGAGTACTTGGTAATTTAGAGGGCTGATTTGATGGCTGATTAGATGGATTGGAAGATGGTGAACTTGTTGGTTGTATTGAAGGGTAATTGGTAGGGCTACGCGTAGGATTTTCAGATGGTTGTATGGATGGATCAGAAGAGGGGTTGCTTGAAGGATTAACACTTGGTTGAATAGTTGGTTGATTTGAAGGTTGATTTGACGGTGCATGGGTTGGTTGGGATGAGGGGAAAACAGACGGATGTAAACTTGGTTGTTGACTAGGTATATTACTAGGTTGAACCGAAGGGGAGCCAGATGGAACCGAAGATGGTTGATGAGATGGATTAGTGGATGGTTGCACAGTTGGCTGACGCGATGGATTTATTGTGGGTGTTATAGTTGGAGATATTGTAGGAAAAGAAGTGGGTTGTGTTGAGGGAAACGCGGAAGGCGATTGAGTTGGATTTGCAGACGGGAAATTAGAGGGCTGTCGACTTGGTACCACCGTCGGTTGTATTGTTGGTAATTCTGAAGGAAAACTAGAAGGATTTGAAGATGGTATTGATGTTGGGGTATTAGTTGGTTTGGTAGAAGGTTGTTTTGAAGGACTACAACTTGGTTGCAGGCTTGGCAAATTTGAAGGTGCAGTTGTTGGCTTTGACGAAGGCTGTTTAGAAGGATTATATGTCGGTTGAAGTGAAGGATGAGAAGAAGGAATTCTAGTAGGTTGACAGCTCGGTATTAATGATGGGGTATGTGAGGGCTGTTTCGACGGAACCATTGAGGGCACAGACGATGGATGGTAGGAAGGAATTATGGTTGGAGCTGCAGAGGGTAGATTAGAGGGTTTTGATGTTGGGCTATTTGTTGGAGCGTCACTAGGCTGATTTGAGGGATTTGTACTTGGAATAAAAGAAGGCTGTGCTGATGGATTAGAAGAAGGTTGACGTGTTGGTGATTCAGACGGATTTGAAGTTGGATAAATTGTAGGATTGACAGTTGGCTGTATGGAAGGATGTACGGTTGGTTGAACGGATGGATGTAACGTAGGAGCAGAAGTTGGCTTCACTGTCGGTTGTTGAGATGGGCTAAATGTAGGCGGATTTGATGGTGAGAAAGTTGGATCAGTTGATGGTTGAATTGTAGGATTGAATGTTGGAGAAGTAGAAGGATTACTGGAGGGAGAAATAGTGGGAGATGATGAAGGATATGAGAATGGTTGACAAGATGGTTGACATGTTGGTTGAGAAGACGGGATTCTTGTTGGAAATCTTGACGGTTGATTAGATGGTTGCTGAGATGGCCGAGAAGAAGGTTGCGTGGAAGGTTGCCTTGATGGTTGACTAGATGGCTGTTTAGATGGTTGTCTTGACGGTTGTCTGGAAGGTTGTCTTGATGGCTGACTGGAAGGTTGTCTTGAAGGTTGTCTTGATGGAAGTCCTGATGGTTGTCTGGAAGGTTGTCTTGAAGGTTGTCTGGAAGGTTGTCTTGATGGCTGTCTTGATGGTTGTCTTGATGGTTGTCTTGATGGTTGTCTTGATGGTTGTCTAGATGGTTGTCTTGAAGGTTGTCTTGAAGGTTGTCTTGAAGGTTGCCTCGATGGTTGTCTTGACGGTTGTCTTGACGGTTGTCTTGACGGCTGTTGAGTCGGTTGCCTTGTTGGATTTGTGGTTGGTTGATTCGTGGGTATCCTAGATGGTTGACGAGTTGGTTGTTTCGTTGGGTAGGAGCTGGGTTGACTTGTCGGTTGCTTTGTCGGTGATAGAGATGGCTGTTGAGAAGGCCAACTACTTGGGAGGCTTGTTGGATTTCTTGATGGTACAGATATAGGTTGAACAGAAGGTGTTTGTGATGGTTGCACGGAAGGTAATTTAGTTGGATTATTGGATGGTTGCATAGATGGGAAAGTGCTTGGCTTAGAAAAGGGCTGCAACGATGGTACCGAACTTGGCAACATAGTTGGTTTATTCGAAGGAGAAGATTGTGGTTGGCTTGAAGGTTTAGCGGAAGGTTGGTTTGAAGGTTGTTTTGACGGCTGGATCGAAGGATTTGAAGAAGGTAGTTTAGAGGGTTGAATTGAAGGTACCGTGGACGGCTTAGCCATTGGCTGTTTCGATGGATATCTAGATGGTTGTCGTGATGGCTGAACCGTTGGTCCTACCGACGGTGACGATGATGGGTAGTGTGATGGTTGACTACTAGGAACATTGGAAGGAATAGCAGAAGGTTGAACAGAAGGTAAAGCTTGAGGCTGAAAACTTGGAGTAATGGAGGGTTGTCCACTTGGCTGTGTTGTAGGTGATGAAGTTGGTTGAGAAGATGGTAGAGTAGAAGGTTTTCTACTTGGCTGGTTGGTTGGTATGGATAGTGGATTATTTGATGGTTGAGAAGTAGGAAAACTTTGAGGTTGTTTGGTGGGTGGGTTGGATGGCTGTTTCGAAGGTATTCCAGTTGGTGATCTTGATGGTTGTACCGTTGGTTGTGTTGATGGTTCACCGATTGGTTGGTAAGTCGGTTGTTGCGATGGCATTATTGTCGGTGAACCAGATGGTCGTGAAACTGGTTGTCGTGACGGTTGTCGAGAGGGCTGTTTTGTCGGTTGAGAAGATGGCTTCCGCGAAGGTTGGGATGAAGGTTGTTTGGACGGTTTCGTTGATGGTTGTGCAGATGGTTTGCGTGACGGTTGAGATGAGGGCTGTTTAGAAGGTTGAATTGTAGGTATCGCAGTTGGTGTTTTTGAAGGTTGAGATGTAGGCTGGATACTTGGCTGTCTAGTTGGATTATTAGTTGGCGATCGAGAAGGTTGTCCTATCGGTTGAGCTGTAGGACTTCTGGACGGTTGAATAGATGGTTGAAACGAAGGTTGCTTTGTTGGCGTCGAAGAAGGAAATCTTGACGGTTGTTTAGTGGGTTGATTACTTGGATGTTTCGACGGTTGAAAACTTGGCTGTTTTGACGGTTGTGAACTGGGAATTAAGCTCGGTTGTGAGGATGGTTGATTGCTCGGATGTTTAGTGGGCTGTGAAGATGGTTGCTGGGATGGGTTTCGCGTAGGTAGAGAACTTGGAGAAGAGGATGGAAAGGAATTTGGCTGCGTTGAAGGCTGCTTTGTTGGGTTTCTTGACGGTTGAGCAGACGGAGATTTGGATGGCACTGATGATGGTGTCAACGTAGGATTTATAGAGGGCTGTTTAGTTGGAAACCTGCTTGGTTGTAAGGTTGGTTGTTTTGTGGGCTGCTTACTTGGTTGGGAAGATGGTTGCCTCGACGGCTGAGTACTAGGAATATTCGATGGGTTACGCGATGGTTGTGTAGATGGTTGTTTTGTAGGTTGAACAGAAGGAGATAAAGTTGGATGACGAGAAGGTTGTGAAGAAGGTTGGAAACTGGGCTGCTTCGTCGGCTGATTGCTGGGTTGTTTAGAAGGTTGAGCGCTTGGTGATAACGTTGGCGGTTTGGATGGTAGGGAACTCGGTTGTTTCGTAGGTACCGAAGTAGGATGTAAAGTAGGTGATCTAGATGGCTGAGAAGTTGGTTGTTTGCTAGGATGCGAACTCGGTTGACAAGAAGGAGTTTTGGATGGATGAGAGCTTGGTTGATTCGTTGGTCGCACTGATGGAATCGAAGTAGGTTGTTTAGATGGTTGTTGAGTTGGTGAACCACTTGGATAACGAGTTGGTTGTGATGTTGGTTGTTTACTAGGTTGCGAACTAGGTTGTCTTGATGGTTGCCTTGAAGGCTGGTTAGAAGGTGCTGCAGTAGGTAAGCGAGTGGGTGGATTACTTGGCAACCGAGATGGTTGTGACGACGGACTTTTAGTAGGAACACGACTTGGTTGGGAAGTTGGTTGACGGGAAGGTATAGATGTAGGCTGTAAGGATGGTTGCTTAGAGGGTTGACTGCTTGGTTGACGACAAGGTTGTGAGGTTGGTTGTACAGAGGGGCGTTTTGATGGTTGGAAAGTAGGTTGATTAGAAGGTTGCCGAGTTGGATAAGAAGTTGGATTTCGTGACGGTTGATTGGTTGGGTTTCGAGAAGGTTGAGAAGAAGGTCTCGATGTTGGAGTACGGCTTGGTTTCGAAGAAGGTTGACAAGATGGCATAATTGTTGGTAGTTTTGTTGGAGCAGAAGTTGGTGAACAAACAGGACGCCTTGATGGAGAAGACATAGGCTGGACTGTTGGAGTGCCAGATGGATTAAAAGTCGGAGACTTAGATGGTTGATTTGAAGGATTTTTGGATGGACCACTAGTTGGCTTGAAGGATGGAAGGTTTGTCGGTTGACGTGAGGGTTGAATGGAAGGCAGCCTCGAAGGTGTTTCGGAGGGTGGTGACGTAGGGTGCGAAATAGGCTGATTCGATGGATGATTCGATGGAGAATAAGAAGGTTGTAACGTTGGCTGGTTTGATGGTTGCTTTGTCGGTTGATTTGAAGGTGGGTTGGAAGGAATAACAGAAGGCTGAGAAGTAGGGGAAACAGTTGGTTGGATAGTAGGTGAGCAAGAAGGTTGTTTGGAAGGATGAACAGACGGAGAAAACGTTGGTTGTTTGGAAGGCTTTGCTAAAGGTTGAAAACTTGGTTGGTTGGATGGATTTACTGTAGGGACAGTAGATGGAACAAAGGATGGTTGACGTGAAGGATAATTTGATGGTTGAATAGTTGGAAATGTGGAAGGTTGGATTGAAGGAGTGCGAGATGGACTTCTCGTTGGAATATTGGAAGGCTGTAGAGATGGTAAGCTGCTTGGAGATTTGCTAGGGATATTGGATGGACGAGAACTAGGTTGTGCCGAAGGATAAGAAGAAGGTTGATTAGTAGGAAAACTAATAGGACTATGAGTTGGCTGACGAGTTGGTTGTTTTGTTGGCTGTAATGTTGGTTGCTTAGACGGACAGATTGAAGGATGTTGAGACGGTTGAATTGATGGAGGAGTCGATGGTTGATAACTTGGTTGCTTGGATGGGCTAGCTGAAGGCTTAGCAATTGGTTGATTTGTTGGTTGTATGGATGGGTCAGAAGTTGGTCCAACTGATGGCAACCCTCGAGGTTGCAATGTTGGTGTGGAAGTGGGAGATCTAGACGGAGAATATGTTGGCTGTAAAGTTGGCGAAGCAATTGGATTTGATGTAGGATAATGAGAGGGTTGTGAAGAAGGTTGGATAGTAGGTTGTTTTGAAGGGTTTACTGTAGGATTTTGTGATGGTACTTTTGATGGTGCGGAAGTTGGGACACCTGTTGGCTGGTTCGATGGACATTTGCTTGGACTGAAGGTTGGCTGTGATGATGGTTTCTTAGTGGGCTGCTTCGATGGTGTTGTAGTAGGCGAGCGAGTTGGTAAAGAAGAAGGGAGAGAACTCGGTGACACAGAGGGGCTACAAGAGGGTTGAAAAGTAGGATTAACAGATGGTGAACGTGATGGCATATTTGTTGGAGTTCTAGATGGAATCGTATATGGTTGTAACGTCGGTGAACTAGTGGGGTTTAGTGATGGCTGCTTAGTAGGAGAACTGTTTGGTTGCTTGGTTGGAAGAACGGATGGACTAAACGTTGGGGCACCAGAGGGATTAACAGTTGGAGAAACAGAAGGATAAATTGTTGGTTGTTTTGAAGGATTGCTGGATGGTACAAGTGTAGGTTGAGAAAATGGTTGAATTGACGGTTGCGACGTCGGATGAGATGGAAAACCAGTTGGTTGAGAAGAAGGAAATCCGACTGGTTGATGAGTTGGTTGAATCGTTGGTAGAGTTGTTGGTAAAGAGGAAGGTGATGAAAATGGCTGTGAAGTTGGTTGACTAGATGGAAATCGGTTGGGTTGACTTGATGGGACAGAAGAAGGGTTAACACTTGGTTGTTTAGAAGGAAATGATTGAGGATTAGCAGATGGTTGGCGAGATGGTTGACGTGAAGGTTGCGCCGTAGGTGAACGAGTTGGGCTTGAAGAAGGTGGACTGGATGGTTTGGAAAATGGTGAAGAAGTTGGGCCTGATGAAGGAGCAGATGTCGGAATAATTTGAGGCTTGATAGATGGGAAAGTTGAAGGTGTACTGCTTGGTTGCTTGGACGGTTGGGACGTTGGTAAACGATAAGGTTGCTGTGAAGGTTGCCTGGTTGGAACTGCTAAAGGATGTGATGTTGGAGTTCGAGATGGTTGAAAAGAAGGTTGTCTTGAAGGTCTCCTTGATGGTTGTGCTGTTGGTTTATGAAAAGGTTGGTTTGTTGGTTGAGTAGAAGGAATCGATACTGGATTGCTAGATGGCTGAGAAGTTGGTGAAGATGGAAATGCTGATGGTTGAGTCGATGGATACGAAATTGGCTGTTTTGATGGTGACAAGGAAGGCTGCATAGTAGGATTGGATGACGGAAAGCAATTGGGTTGATCAGTAGGAATTGAGGTTGGTGAAGAAGTGGGTTGCATAGATGGCTTCTTTAGTGGTTGAATACTTGGTTGTGAGGACGGTATTCCTACCGGTTGATCTGAAGGCGTCTTGCTAGGTTGAGAAGTTGGCTGATTTGTCGGCCCTCTCGAAGGATTGATTGAAGGCTGACTTGTTGGTTGAGAAGGTGTAGAAGTTGGTTGACTTGAAGGAAATCCACCAGGCTGTGTTGATGGTGAGCCAGATGGACTTTGTGTGGGCTGATGAGTGGGTTTACGAGATGGTTGTGATGAAGGGATACTCATTGGTTGGGAAGTAGGTTTAAAGGAGGGAGTACTTGTTGGTTGGATAGTTGGTGATGCAGATGGAGTTATTTGCGGTTGTGATGATGGTTGTTTGGATGGTTGTCTAGTAGGTTGTCGAGTTGGTTGTCGCGTAGGCTTAGCACTTGGCATGAAGCTTGGCTGCAATGTTGGATTTGACGTTGGTTGTTGAGTCGGCATTGAAGAAGGACGATTCAACGGCTGAATTGAAGGCTGAGAAGAAGGTTGTTTTGATGGCTGTTTTGTTGGTTGTATTGTTGGTGTCAAAGATGGTTGCATACTAGGTATAGAATATGGTTGTAATGAAGGCTGAGACGTAGGAGAGTGACTAATTTGTTTGGTTGGGTGTGAAGAAGGATTACTGGATGGCTGAACAGAAGGTGTGCGGCTAGGTTGAATTGACGGCTGACGAGTTGGTAATCTTGAAGGACTGCAGGAAGGTTGCTTAGATGGTTGTCTGGTAGGTTGATTACTGGGTTGCCTTGATGGCTGGGAGGAAGGCTGTCGGGTTGGTTGTCTACTTGGCTGTGAAGTAGGATTTCTACTTGGTTGAGAGCTTGGTTGCCTACTTGGATTACTTGTAGGCTGAGATGTAGGTAATTCACTTGGAGAGTTTGATGGAAGAACGGTCGGAACTATAGATGGACAAGATGATGGAAATGATGTTGGGATATTTTGTGGTTGACAAGAAGGTAACGAAGAAGGCCTTGCATTAGGTTGTCTTGACGGAATTGCTGATGGTTGAGTGCTTGGTTGTTTCGAAGGCTGTTTTGTTGGACTACAGGTTGGATGTTTCGATGGTTGAGACGATGGTTGACGAGACGGTTGCCTACTAGGCTGAGAACTTGGTTGTTTAGACGGCTGTGATGTCGGAGACCTAGTTGGATTTGAAGTGGGTTGTATAGATGGAATCTGGGTTGGAACTTTACTAGGTTGCTGAGAAGGAGCAGCACTCGGATTTTCTGAAGGTATGGCAGATGGAGTACTTATCGGCTGTATAGAAGGCAAAGAAGATGGTGGAACAGAAGGCTGCTTACTCGGTAATGATGATGGATTAGAACTGGGTTGCCTAGAAGGTTGCTTAGAAGGTTGATATGTTGGTTGACGAGATGGCTGTGAAGAAGGCTGAGATGTTGGCGGTCGGCTTGGTTGTGAGCTTGGTTGCCTGCTAGGTTGTGCGCTTGGTTGACTACTTGGTGATCTAGTTGGTTGAGAGGTTGGAGTTATAGATGGGACTTTAGTAGGTTGAATAGTGGGAACAGTTATAGGACTAATAGATGGTTGTACCGAAGGGGCATTGAATGGCTGAGTTGTGGGGAGAAAAGAAGGCTGTGATGTCGGTTGTGTAGATGGGGTTCGTGTAGGTTGAGTCGTGGGTTGAGAAGATGGAGTAACACTCGGAATGGTAGTGGGTTGTTTAGATGGCTGCGACGAAGGTGGCAAAGATGGTTGTGGTGATGGTTGGATCGAAGGTTGGCAAGTTGGTATTCTCGAAGGCTGTCGTGAAGGTTGAATAGATGGAACTACTTGAGGTTGAGTCGTTGGAGAAGCGCTGGGTTGAACCGACGGTTGTCGTGTTGGTTGTGTCGTTGGTGATAGAGTTGGTTTGGAGCTTGGCTGTCTTGACGGTTGTCTTGTTGGTTGAATAGATGGCGTAATAGAGGGATTCAATGTAGGTTGTAGAGATGGTTGACAAGTTGGATTCTGCGTCGGTTGACTTGAAGGTTGGGAACTTGGTTGCTTTGATGGTGGTCTTGTCGGTTGACAAGTAGGATGAGAGGAAGGCAGACTAAATGGTTGATAAGACGGTTGACTGGAGGGATATTTCAATGGTTGACGTGATGGTTGTGAACTTGGTTGGCTAGTAGGATTAGTGCTAGGTACTGTTGAAGGCTGGATAGTTGGGTGAAGAGATGGTTGATTACTGGGATGATTGGTTGGTTGTGTGGAAGGTTGCGAAGTTGGTTGCGTGGTGGGTTGTCTTGAGGGCTGTGATGAAGGATGTCGTGATGGTTGGGAACTGGGATG
>VKHH01005955.1:0-14359 GCA_015144975.1 Epipyxis sp. PR26KG | reverse complement strand
GGTTGTAATGATGGCTGTTGAGTTGGATGTGATGAGGGTTGCTGTGTTGGTTGAGTAGTTGGTTGAGTAGAAGGTTGCCTTGTTGGTTGAGAGGATGGTTGACGTGATGGTTGAGTAGTAGGATTTTGTGTTGGTTGCGTTGAAGGATGTCTGGTTGGCTGAAGCGAAGGTTGTCTCGATGGCTGACAACTGGGTTGTCTAGAAGGAGTACTTGAAGGTTGATTAGTTGGTTGAGCGGAAGGAATACTCCATGGCTGCATAGTAGGTTGTGTAGATGGTTGTTGAGAAGGTTGTCTTGAGGGTTGCGACAATGGTTGTAATGATGGCTGTTGAGTTGGATGTACTGATGGTTGTTTGGATGGCTCTCCTCTCGGTTGAGTTGATGGTATTATACTTGGTAGGGAAGTTGGTGACCGAGTTGGACTGATGGTTGGATTAAATGTGGGTTGATATGAGGGAGTAATTGATGGTTGATTAGATGGCGTCAGCGATGGTTGTTGAGTTGGTTGTTTCGATGGCTGTTTAGTTGGTTGTGTAGTCGGATGTAAAGTGGGTTGATTTGATGGTTGGCGAGAAGGAAGAGTAGTTGGGGATTGTGTTGGTTGCCGCGTAGGTTGATTGGATGGTTGATTGGACGGGTTTTGCGTTGGCAAAGTAGTGGGTTGTTTTGAAGGTTGACAGGTTGGTTGAATCGTAGGCGATTTTGATGGAAGTGATGTTGGTTGTGTGGACGGCTGAGAGTTAGGTTGTTGAGTTGGTTGACGTGTTGGCATAGACGACGGCTGTTTCGAAGGATATCTGGTTGGTTGAAAGGATGGTTGATAAGTAGGAAAACTTGATGGTTGCGATGAAGGATGTTTTGACGGTTGCGTTGACGGATAAGACGTTGGCTGTCCTGAGGAAGGGTTGAAGGTTGGATTGGATGGAATAGGTGTTGGGTTTACAGTTGGTACAGCGGATGGATTCAAAGATGGAAATCTACTCGGATTAGGAGTAGGTTGGGAAGTTGGTTGTGGAGTTGGTCTAGTAGTTGGTTGTGGAGTTGGTCTAGCAGTTGGTCTAGTAGTTGGTCTAGCAGTTGGAACGCCACATTCGATACAGATGATATTTAGCCAAACCAACAAAACTAAATACAAATGAATATTGAATTTTCGACCTGTAATGTGTATAATGAATGTATAATTAACGTATAATGAACTTATATTTTCATTAGTTTAATAATGCTTATCTTCAATAGCGGGAATTATAATTAAATTATTTACCTTTCAATATTACAATTTTTTGCGACCGATGAGGTAAATATTGAGGGCAAAGTTTGTTTTCAACGTTATTCATATACTAAATGATTTAAGAAGATTATAATTAACTTCAGTAATATCTGACTATCTGATGCGAGAGCGATGGTTAAGTAACAAGTAATGAGTAACGAGGAGTGAAAGTATATAAGTATAAAGTAATAATAATTAGATGTTTAGAATTAAAATATAAATGTTTTAATAAATTAATCGATTACAACTATATACTTTTGCACATCAACAAAGATAGGAGAGTAGTATGAGATATGAGAGTAGGTTTTTAGAGCGTTTCGCATTTCGCATCATCTCTTCGAAAATTATTACCGTCGTATAATAATTCTGAATATCCAGCAGGGAATGTGTAAGTTATTACATAACTTTACATAAACTTTACATATAAACTTTTTAATCTTGTGAATGGTGGTGCAGCTGTGCAATTTTGCAATTGCTAATTAATATTCTCGTGAAGCGTGGAGTAATAAGCAAAATATATTGTAGTATATTATTAAGTGGCATCGCATCAAATAAAATAAATAATATTGTTATTAAGATAACTATTTAATATTTAATACATTATTTACTATTTATAGCATAATGGACTTAAAATTATAATAAAGTCTAAAAAAGGTTGCTGTTCCACCAAAGCCTTTTTATTCTTGTTATTATTAATCTATTCTTGTTATTCCAACTTATCATTACTGTATGCTGTATGTACTCATCAATTTTGCAAAAACATTTGACATATTTTTTTAATTTGTTTAATTCTTAATAATAATAAGGTTTAATTCGTCTTTAAGTTATGACACGAAGATCTCATGACGAAGAAGTTGATTAAATTTTATTCATCTCATCATTATTTTGATTGTTATATTTAATTTTCATCTTCATATTATTATTTTTATTATTTTATATGAGTTAGTAATTATTGTGCTCATAGTGCTTTATTTGAATGATTTATTATAATAAAATTTATGAAGTTTTGATAGTTCTATTCTTGCTATATCATTTTTCCAACTTATCATTACTGTATTTCCTCATCAATTTTGCAAAAACATTTGACATTTTTAATTTAATGATAATAATAATTTGTAATAATTTGATGATAAAACAATATTAATATATCTTTTTAATCCCTCTATTCATTTTCATATTTAATTTGAATTTTAATCATTTTAATTCGATTTTTCTTGTCTTTTACTGTAATTTTCGATTAATTGTTCAGAATATTTTGGAGTCTAATCTTTTTGATCAATATATATCACAATAACAAGCATTTACAACAATCATTTTATTTGGATCTCTTATTGAGATTTAGGATTTGATACATATTATCTTCACAAAGTTCTAGAAAACTCAGTATAATGTTGATAGTTATCAATTTTTAATAGTACTTTGTGATTTAGTCATGCTGAAACAATCTATTATAAAATCAAAAGAAACAAAAAAACCATGATAAGTAAATATGATACAATAATAAATATCATCGTAATCCATTTGAATAATTTTAAAATTTAATCATTTTTACGGATAAGAATAAATATTATTAATTGGCTACACTTCTACAATAAAAAAATATCGGATTTAAACAATGATTTCTTTAATATTAATATTAAAACAAAACAATTAAAATATACCAAAAATTTTATTCTTTTCAATTATCAATTTCTCCAGTCTATCAACTGAATCCTTGAAGTTCTTTTCAAAAAATAATTCTTTTTCTTTTCGTAATTCTTTCTCTGTAACAATTTGCTTACCAACCGCAATTATGTACTCCTCCTTTCGTGCTTCTTTCTCATCAGCGATAATTGCAAAAATTTGTTTATCAACCGCTCCTTTCGTGCTTCTTTTTCATTTGCGATTATTATAATTACTGAGTCAACTTACTTGCTCCATTCGCGCGACTTTTTCCGCGTCTATTTGTTTCTCCAATAACTTAAGAAATATGAATGAGACAGCTGTGGGTATAATGGTTGTTCCCGCTGCATTACCAACGATCCAACAAGTCTTCATTACTGTACGATAATTTGACTGATTTTTTAAATAATTTATTCGATAAAACTATCAATCCATTAACTTTTAAAACCAATAATAATAATAAAAATAATAGTTGAGTTTCATGATAGACGAAAAAGATGTTAAACAAACCCAGTCGCCCCGAATCCCAATCAGAAAATTTCAAAATAAAAAAAGGACGTAAAACGTTAACAGTTTTATGTATGATAAGTTACAAACATTTAACTTCATAAGTCTCAGTGGAAGCACTTCCTGAATCGCTATATTTCACAAGATATTTACGTTTGAAATTCACTCAAATTTGCAAACGTCCAAAAAACGTAACGCATGTGAAAGTTTTGTAATTTTTAAAAAAATTCTTAGTTTCAGTATTGATTCGTGTAGTTTACTTAATTATCTATCTACCGAATATTTCAACAAGTGATAATTCGCCATGGTTCAAGTTTGGCCCTGAAAACCGAAAAGCATTTAGCGCCCCACATGTGCACGTGCCGTCCGGAAAGGGTTAAATTGATACTGGTATAATGTGAGAAACGCAGTCTCGCAACCACACGCAATAATTCAACCGATCCGTGTTTTTGATTTTTAAATATGAATTTGTGGAATCGTATGTAATATATTAGACATGTACTTTCACCTGAATGTTCATCTGAATATTAAGAAAAAAAAGTATACTCTTATTAGGGCCGCCTTCCCATTTCCGATGAACAAATTTTTTTATTACGAAAAGCAAAAAGCAATTGTAAAAGCCTCATTTTTATCCAGTCTGTTTGGTGCCAGACGTCTTAATTCAACCGATCCGTTTTTTTGATTTTTTTCATGTCTGCTGTTTACTAAACAACTACAGCACTAAAACAAATTATGAATAAATTATTGGCATATATTTATAACATTTTATATCGAATGGTATGATCAAATATTGATTATTATGAAGTTAACTTGTTACTTGAATGCAGTAAACTCACCATAATTTATCTTATCTCTTATACTTCAAAAAATTTACTTTTCACAAAACACATAAATACACAACAAAAACATATGACAGTACAATCTAATTTTTTATATAATTTAATTATAAATCTATGAAGGATGATCCTTGAAGAAGATTTGGTGATTAGAGCTGAATTAACCACAAAATTAAATATTGAACAGATATAGCACATTTTGTATGATTATTTTGGAAATTCATATAGATCTTTTATTTTTAATCTATTCTGATCTATTCTTTATGTAAGTATTAATGAGTAATTTGGAACGCTTCGGTATGCTCATAAAGCTCACTTGACTACGCTTCATAATTAGTGTTTATTTGTTTATTTGATATCGTTGTATCGTTGTTGATCTCAATATGGTCATGTATCATTTCCTTACTCCTATTACCACACGATTATATCATCTATACCTTATAAATAATAATTGTTCACTGTTCTAATGATGATGGCATTGAGTAGTTTTTTGTAATATGTGCCAACGGTGTGTGAAATAGTATTGAAGTTTGGACAAGGTAAACCATTAATATTTTGCTATTTTGTTGGATGAACTCTATATGGGAAACAGCCAATGCCTTGATAGTGGATAAATTTCAATGCTGGAAAAGATTTTTGCTAATAATGTGGAACATTCATAGTGTGAATCAGTGGAGAAATGTGTTCATATTTTACTCTTGATTTGTATCATTTCATGAATCCATTATCAAGGCGAATGAGAAAGATTTTGTCGTGTATTTTATATTTTATATTGATTTAGTGATATGAGGTGTAAAATACATTTTTTTTGGAGAGTTACGCTGTTGTTTTTAATGATGCATGTGTCGATGATTATTTTCTGCTATTTTTGAAGAATATTTCGGTATTTTGGTGGAAATACTGCATCATTTGAAGTTCTTTATTTCAATAGTTCTATATTATTTTTCGAACTTATCATTATCATCAATTTTGCAAAAACATTTGACATTTTTAATTTAGTGATAATAATAATAATTTGATGATAAAATAATATTAATATATCTTCTCTTCATTTTCATATTTAATTTGTAATTGTTCAGAATATTTTGGAGTCTAATCTTTTTGATCAATATATAATCACAATAGCAAGCATTTACATCAATCACTTTATTTGGATCTCTTATTGAGATTTAGGATTTGATAAATATTATCTTCACAAAGTTCTAGAAACCTCAGTATAAATAATGTTGATAGTTATTAATTTTTAATAGTACTAATATGCTGTTTACGAGAATTTTTCATTTTGTGAGATTATCGTAAATTTGCAATAAATTGTGATAAAAATTCGATTCGAATTATATCAAATTATGCACGCTGTCCTAGCTATCTTTCTCTTATTTTACACTTAAAATTTGACGGGAACACATTCCACCATTAAATGCAAATTCGACAATCTGAAATTAAACTTCCATTGAAATATACTTCATATTATTTGACAGTATTTATCACAAACCGTAGAGAATATTCAACTCAACTTGAAAAAGTTGAAAGCTTACAAAACTAGAGAGCGAAAAATTAGGTTCGTTTTCATAATCTACTGTATGTAAAGAAAAGATATGTAAGGACGATTTGAATAGGCTTTAATCGGTTTGAAAAACATGTATTATTTATCGGTTTGAAAATCATACACAGCATATAACTCATTTCACTAATTGGCAATTATAACTTAGAACAAAATTCATACCAAATCATTCAATTCATTCATTAAAAAGTAGTAATTATTAATATGATTAATATTAATATTATTAATATTATTAATTATTAAAGTAGTAATTATTATGATAATTATTAATTATCATCTAATCAATACAGAGTCGTTTTATTAAAATAACATCTCTATGCCGTCTTTAAACATGCGAAACTATTTGTTAATTTCTACAAACAATGATTTTAAATTGACGAATTGAATGAAAAACAAAAGATATTTTTCTTCATATGAATTTTGCTCTACGATATAATTAATATATCTAACAAGTATTTCAAATGGTTCATTTCTTGCTACACTAACACATTCCCTTCAGGTATCATGTCCAATACAGCAGTCGGTATAAATTTTACATTATCCCATTTAAATTTAAACTTCTCAAATGTATCTGCATCAGCGATAGGTCTGCGTTTGCCATAAGAATCAATTAAATAAACTTCTTTACCTCCAGTTCTTCCAAGCAATGCACCAACATGCACCTGCTGTTTAAATATTTGTGCCCATTTCTGTTCAACTCTTTGTATTTCAGTAGACCAATTCATTGATTTTACGTAATTTGTTGATGATAGGTTGAATGGTTTGCACATAGATCCAATAGACTGAATATATGATCCAGTGCTGTGATTTCGAAATTCATCTCCTTGACTATACTCTTCATTAACTAACCACATACCTCTAATTTTCAATTCATCGGTTTTTCTGTTGCAATAATTTACATGCAATGTTAAAGGGAAAATTGACTTGTCTAATTTTATACCATAATGATTCATTTCCATTAGCCAATACTCATAATGGTCAGGTTTAGCAGGGCATCTAATGCCAACCATGCCATTTTGAAATAATATCTCGGGTAAAAAACAGTATGTTGGTGAATGAGAATCGCCACTATTTATAGTCATCTTTTTTGGGGGTAAGCTATAATTGTAACACGATGGATCAAATCTTGCATTAAACTTACTTCTGTCGAATACTCTTTGATCATTAACGGCATTATTATCAATAATATTTTCTAAAAACATTTTGAATAGTTTGATTCCCCCCACAGTAGCGCGGACATACATTAAACCTAATATAAATTATAAAAAAATCAATATTAGTACATAAAGAAAATCATGATTATGTTAATAATACCAGTATTTGGCTCGATTCGTTCCCAATTAGTCTTCTCAGGATGACTCGTGGTGAAAAACTCTGGACAACCACGAATTTCAATGCTTGATACAAAATCAGCATTTCCTTTAATCATGTATGGGATCGGATCGATAAGGATACCTTAAATGGTTTGAATGCAAAGAAGAGTTACATGTGAATTAAAAATATATATAATCGATTATGTCAAATTAGTTGAAAAAAAGATGAAGATTGTATATATAACTCTAAACTCGCTAGCAAGCTATATATCTTACCTATATCAAGATCTAGGTAAAATACATTATAACCTAATTGTAGCACTTCTAAAACTGGGACTAACATAACTAATGATCCAAAGCTTGAAAAAGAGGGGAATACACCTTTATAATCGGCGTGATTTTTCCCTACTTTTATTGGTGAAGTTTTTCTTGAAATTAACTGCCAAAATAGCTGTTCTGGAAATGAAATGACAGACACACCAAGTCTTCTAAGATGTTGTACAAGATAATCGTCATTCTTTGGATGCAAGACATAAACAATTAAATCCAACCGATGATGATGCATAAAGCACAAGAGATTTCGAAGATATACTGCATAGTGCACCGTTCCAGGGTCGTGAGACGATATCGTCGTTATCATCACACTTTTATCAATTCCTAAAAATGTAGCTTGTGTTTTATTGTGATAAACACCAGCAGCAGCTCTGAGTACTTCCTCAACGAACCGTTCTTCGCAATTAATATTACAGAATGATGTCAACCACCATATCAGCAAAAATAAAATCATTTTCAAACACATTTCTGTTTGGATCGAGTTGTTAACTAATTGCTTATTATTATTATTATTATTATTACTCTTGTAATATTTAATATTTTCGGACTTCTAATACTTTCAACACTTCATTACATCACTATCGATTTGTGTTTCTAGAATAACGATATATGAAAGTTTTACTATTATAAATATGCTATGGTGTTCAGGTACGGCTGATGAAGTAAAACTAACAATCTCAGCTTTGCTAAGATTTTATAATACATACCAATTTTACCGGTATGGTACCGCTATATATAATAGCTTTGCTTTTAACACGCAATCGTGTTGCTAAAACTTCGACGTAATTCAGGCTTGAAAATCCCATTACATTTCTTATTTCTCACGACTAATTCATATCAATTAACAATTGGAATTCAATATTTCGATCGATGAGTATATATACATTGTATATATACAGTGTATAATATATTATAAATATATATACAATGTATATATACTCATCGATCGAAATATTGAATTCCAATTGTTAAACGATAGGAATTAGTCGTGAGAAATAAGAAATGTCATGAGAAATAAAAATTATGGGATTTACAAGCCTGAATTATGTCGAAGTTTTAACAACACAATTGCGTGCTAAAAGCAAAGCTAATATATATAATATATTCTATAGCGGTACCATACCGGTAAAATTGGTATGTATTGTATATATAAGCAAAGAAGATTGGAATCGCTTTGTTACTTTGTTATAATTTTCTTTTCCTTTTTTATGTTTAAAGCTTTCTTTAAAAGGAAAATGACAAAGCAATTCGAGTCTTCTTCTTTCAAAAACGACGTTATGACATTTTTGTGGAACTCTTGTGGACGTAATGACATTTTGTGACATTAAATCAAAATTACCTCGATAGTATTTAATAACTTCTAATAAAAAGGTATCATATGATTTTTGTAGCATACTGCGGAGCAACTAATTTTGTTCTGTTGTAACAACTATGTCATTTATGGTATTCATATATCACATTTTAACGATTTCAATTGCTTTTAGTACTGGTATAACAATTTAAATTCTGCTTTTTACGAGGAAATTCAAATTTTTCTTTTATTTTCCATTCAATTAATCAACTTAAAATCATTGTTTGTAGCAGTTTTTCGTGATTTTAAGACGACATTGAGATTTTATTATAATTTAAACCACTCTGTATTAATTAGATAGCATAATAACTATAAATTACTACTTTTTGATGAATGAATTGAATGACAAAAAAAGAAAAAAAATCTCTTATGGGTTTTTCTGTTTTTCCAACCACAACAACAGATTCGGCTATACAGTAAAGTAATTCGAACAGAATGGATGTTGATACTGCTAGCGTAATTTCAACTTTGACCTTAAATATCTATCTATTGATTACCTTGCTTATCATCTTCAACATTTTCAGACACAATGGGGGTGGAAATGCAATTTATGCTCCGAAACTAATTAAAAGAAAACATAAACGGGATTCACAGAAATATACAAAATTAAATCTATTCTCTCATAGTATAAGCAAAGGTATTAAATATTCAAAGATAGTAACATCTCTAAGTTTAAAATTTATTGATAAATAATAGTATTTATTTGATAAATTTTCCATCATTAAATAATGTAATAAAATAATTCATCATGTTATTTTCATAGGCTCATTGGAATTACATGAAAGCGCAATTTATTTCGATCCTAATGATTGTTCATTTTTTCAATTATTTGTCAAAGTATTTGATTATGAATGCTCATCAAAAGACATTGGATTGGATATGCTAACATTATTAAATTATTTAAAATTATGTTTTAAAATATCCTATTTATGTACAGCTATTGGGTTAGTATTTCTGTTACCGTTTTACAGATACCAAGCAGGTTTGAATAATATCACAATTGGTATCAATGCTTATTCAGTCGCAAATATTCAACCGAATAGTTTGTTTTTGTGGATACCAGTCATATTTACATATCTATTCACTCTTATATTTTTATCACTGATTACTAAAGAATATGAACATTTTGCACAATTACGTCAAGATTATTTTAAAACTTATGCAATTCGATCAATATCAAATTATACTGTAATGATAAGAAACATACCGATGGAATTAAGAACAAATCAAAAATTGAAAAGTTATTTGGAAGAGACTTATCGGTGTGAATTAATTCATGTAAACATTATAGCGTTAAATATTCAGGAATTAGATAATTTAGTGAAAGAAAGACAAGAAATTATTATCAAATTAGAAAACATGATAGCAGAAGATATGGCAATTAAATCTAGTGAGACAAATCTTACACTATCACCATTGATTATTCATAATAAAAATCAAAAGAGTAATAATAACGTAGAAAAGAAACCGTCGATTGTGTATGGAATTGAAGTCGTAGATAAAATATCGTTTTGGGAGAAACGACTTGATCAATTGAATGAACAAATCGAAAAATTAAAATCAGAAATTATTCAATTTCAAGAAAATCCAAATACTGAAAATAACACCTCAAGTAATTTAAATTTATTTCAAATGTTAACAAAATCTGTTAGAGAAGATACCCCTTTGCTTCAATCGAAACAAAAGAGCGATGAAAATATACATGAAAATAATCAATATAATAATAATTGGCAAATGTCAAGTACAGGATTTGCGACATTTCTCCATCGTGCAAATCGGGAAGAAGCTTGTTCAACTCATCCCATACCAACAACAACTTCATTAGCTGATTTATTTATCAAATATCCAAGAATGACAATTAAACGAGCCCCCGAACCAAATGATATAATTTGGAATAATTTAACTTCATTTTCAATACCGTTTGCTGGAAAATCAACATTCTTCACATCAATTGCATTGTATCTTGGATTATTATTTTGGAGTGTTATTATCACATTTATATCAGCATTATCAAATTTATCAAATTTTGAAAAGTATTTACCGTTTATCCATAATTTAAATCCAGTCATATATACATTATTAGAAGGCCAGTTACCAGTAATAGTATTGATCATTTTCATTTCTATGTTACCGGTGTTTATGACAATAATATTCCGTGATGTTGATAAAATGAACACTATTGGAAGTATTCAAAAAAGATTATTAAAATGGTAAGATCATAAAACTGTCACACACATACCCATCCCAACAGGCGAGAGGCTTGTCTATCAGGATAGCAGTGGAATAATCAATAATTGCTATATTTTTGTAACTTATCAATAAATCATACAAGATTCTATAAAAATAGTTTAATCTCTTTTCGTGTAATTTTATTTATAGGATATTTCTTTATCAGATAGCTAATGTATATTTAACAGTCGTTGGTGGGTCATTATTTAATATGTTAGAATTAGCAATTGAATCACCTATATCGATTTTAAATCTTCTTGGTACTGCTATTCCTTCTGTATCAATATTTTTCACGAATTTTATAATCACTCAATTATTTACTGGTTTACCGGTACTACTTCTTCGATTACCACAGTTACTAATTTATAAATTTTATACCATATATTTCCCTGAAAAGAAATTAACCCGTAGGTCATTATTAGGCAAAGGAGGTCCATTAGATAAAGTATCAATATTATATGGTACAGCATATCCAACAATATTATATATATTTTGGATATCAGTTATTTATTGGGTTATGACACCATTATTACTATTATTTGCAACTTGTTTCTTTGGTGGTTGTTATATGGTATATAAATATCAAATCATTTTTATTTTTGAAAAATCATATGAAACTGGTGGTGCATTATGGTATCGTTTATTCTATTATAGTATGCTTGGATTATTATTTTCTTCTTTTACTATGATTGGATATATGGGAATCAAACAAGGTGCATATCAATTTTCATCATTATTACCTCTTCCAATTATAATAATATTGATATGGAGAGATATTGAAGATAAATTTAAAAAGCTTTCAATGAATGCAAAGTTTTATACTAATATTTCAAATGGTTCTATTATTGGAGAAAATCAAAATTTACAAGATGAAATTGTGAATAGTTTTGATTTTAATTCGTATTTACAACCCAGTTTGTCAACCCCATCGGTTGTTAAGCCATATCCGTATCGTATCGCTAATATCTCATTGCTTGATGAGGTTGGAAATGTCAATGATATTTATTATAATGACAACCCAATTGTATCAGAATTACAAGATTTTGAGTAAAATGAGTAAAGAAAAATTCATACTAAGAGACATTTCTCTTTTTCATTCAATTCATCAACTTAATATCATTGTTTGTATCAAATAACAAAGAGATTTTCATGTTTTTAAGATGGCATTGATATGTTATTATAATTTAAACCAGTCTGTATTGATTAGATAATATTATCATAATAATTATAAATACAAAAAAATGAATCTCTTAGTATAAGTTTTGCTCTTATTTGTTTCTTTTAATTCTTGGGTTTGTTATAATGATTTTGTTTTTTCCCAATTTTTGTTAATATAATAAATGAAAATTATTTAATATTAGTTAGAATAAAGTATCTAGACATGGTTTTCTTGAAATAAAAATACAATCACTCCATCAACTAACCTCATATCATCAATTTTCTTACTCTGAATTCTCTTATTCAATCTCGAAATTTCTAAGAAAAGTATAGTTTCTTACTTTTTTTACTTCCTAGAATCAGACGTGCTCGTTTATAGATTGTATATTTGATCAGGCTTAATAAAGTTTCCTGTAGATTTTAATACTTCACAACATAAAATAATTGAAAAGTGGATCTTGAGCCATCACACGAATCGTGAAACGATAAATTCAAGATTTAAAAAGATAATTAATAAATGCTTTTGACATTAAATGAATGAAATAATCCAACATATAAACTATCGAATCATTTGTTACTTTATTTAGTAATGTTTCATTCAATTCATCAAGGATAAAGAAAAATTACAACAGGGGGCTTTTAAATTTTCTCATACTTTTTCTTTTTTTCTTATGTTTTATTAGTATTGTATTTTTTTAAAGAGCAATGGTTAAGCACACAGAAGTAGTTATTGCCTTTAAAAATAAATTAACTCATATAGATTTTCTAATTTATGTGATTAATATCTCATTATTACAATTATACTTGAAATATAAATGTGAACTTTCCTTATTATAATAATAATGACTTGATTAACCAATCCTTACAAAATATGTCAAAACAAACAATTCAGTTCATCAAAATTAATAGTAATCAAATTTATTTTTTCTTAAATATATTTACACATTTGCTTTAGTTTCTGGTGTTTGATTGGATGTAACTGCCAATAATGATGATAAAACCCAATTCCTTACAGAACTATTCTCTAGTGCCGCCATTGATCCTTGTCTCATTCCTGCTTCAACTAAACTTTGCATTCTGTTTTTAGCACTTGATGAGCATTTAATATATCCTATTGTATTAGCTGTATTCATAAGTAATGCAGCAATCACTACTGGTAAGTATTCAAATTCGAATTTAATTAAATCTATCAAGAACAACACCGCCCAACATAGGGGATTTAGATATAAAGCCCCCCAAAATATTCGAGAATCAACTGTTGAAATTTCAGTCATATCTTCCAATGATTCGAAAGTCCATTCATTGGAACCATCTTCTTTTACGTATGACCACCACCTCAAACCAACCAGTAAACGACCAGAAACATTTTTAACAGTCCAGAAATCGAATGCCAACAATACAATACAAATGACAAAAATAAAGATGAAATTTGATGTAATCCAATTGCCAAAAACATAAATGAACAAAGCGAGTGATTTGAATAATAAGTGAAATAATATTGCGAATGGATGCTATGAAAAGAAAAAGGAAATACATGGTTGTCAAACACAACAATATTCACATAAAAAAGAAATTTGAACGATATCATCAATATATCGCATTGTTATTTCATCCTTAACTAAATTACAGAATACCTTTGATTGCTTAAATATCCACGATCCAATTACACTGTCACCACCACCATTGGAGCCTGACTGATCTGCATATGCTTGGTTTATATTATTGAAGTCGTCGTCGTCTTCAGCATTGACGGATATGAATTCTAGTTCTTCTTCTTTCATATTGTACTGTAGCTTATTTGTTTTATATTTTTTAATTTTTGGACAAAATTAACAAGTTGATAGGAATAAACGGATATTGGTAATTGGTAATATAATAATCGATAATTCAATAAAATCAGTTAGAACGATTGTAATGCGATATTTTTACACTGGAATTTTCATTATTTTATTATTATACGGTGATTCGGCGATGCGGGGGGATGTAACTTTTATTTGTGCCGTTTTTCCATTCCCCCCCCCTATGTACACCACCTTGTTCCGGACGGAATTAATAAATTCATAATATATGTTGGAAAAACTAGAGAAATTTTCCGTATCACACCAAACACAGATACCAGGTCGGGGATTAAACTACCTAAG
>VKHH01005954.1:0-35523 GCA_015144975.1 Epipyxis sp. PR26KG | reverse complement strand
CAATTACATTTGAAAATATCATATTATTGCAAAAGTTATTAAGGAAGAAAAACATGATTTTTCATAAAACGGTAAAATGGAAAAAGTCCGTTAAAAAGTTATCTATTTGCAAATTTGAAGATGGATTTATGTTTCAAACTTTTAATTCTCTATTATCTAATGGCTTGATTATTAGATTTTTTAGATTGTGCATGAATATGCAAGCGGGGGGGGGGGGGTATTTATCGCGGTTTTTTGTTGAACAGCGATACTTTTTCATCATTTCATACAAATTCGATAATTTGTGATAAAATTCATGCTTCAGTTCTTTTTCGCCGTTTCTTATTATTTCATAACTTTGCGTTTCATATCAACTTATTTCATAACTTCGCATTTCATATCAACTTATTTCATAACTTCGCATTTCATATCAACTTATTTCATAACTTCGCATTTCATTATTTCATTACTTTGCGTTTCATAACCATATAAATTACCTTAATTTTACCTAACCTTATGACTTTTCCGAATTTTTATATAAAAGAAGATATAAAAAACTTACTGTTGTAGAAACTAATTTAGATATTTTATTTAATAATAATTATGAATACTAATAATATTTCATATTAATAATATTTCGAAAAAAAGTAATAGACTATCTTGGCGATTTTTTGATGACATTGATTGATGTCAGACTATTACATACAAGGAAGGTTCGCCAACCGGACCCCCAACGGATCAACTTGGTAATATAATTTGGAGCCATAATAATGATGAGGATAATAATAATAATAATAACTATTATTATAATATTGAAGAAGAAGAATCACAAAAAAATATTAAAGTGTTGTGTATCTTATTATGAATATACAACCATGTGTGCATTATCTTATCTTATTATTATGAATTTTTACGTTATCTTTTCGAAAGTGATAAAATCTACTTGGATGGAACGTTTAAGTCAGTACCTTCGTTCCATTTATATTAAACACAAACCACGCAGCAGTCAATTAGTCAATTAGTAACAACTATTTATATTATGTATTCGGATCAATATAATCAATCTAAACAACGATTGATACCAATGCTATATGATGCAATATTACCAGGAAAAGACTTCAATACTTATTGTGCTTTATTCAATTTTATTCGTGAAAAAGCATTAGAAATGAGAGTCAATGTAAATTGTTGGATATCAGTTGTTGCGGATTTTGAGCACGCTGGTGTAGCTGCATTGCAGTTTTGTTTTCCTCAAGTAGTCACAGTTCGTTGAAGGTTGTCATTTTCATTATTGTCAATGTTTATACAGGAGAATTTAATCAGAGTCTTCTATAAGGCACTTATATAAATTGGGTACTGAATTAAATTTTTATGAAGATTTTATTAATCCAGCTAATATTCTTCTTCTGATTCATAATAATAATAACAATAATAATGGTGGGATTCATACATAGAGGTAGTGTTCTACAAATAAACTTCTATTTATTTGCAAGAATGTTAATGGCGATGGGATTTTTAATTAAACAGTACGTAGTGGAAACATTATTCGAAAAGTTAACATCTTTGTTTGAAATTTCTTGTCCAGATCAATTTCAGCTGACTGGTGTGCAAAATTTTATTACTTATTACAGAACAACATGGTTACGTTCAGATCAGTTTTTACAAGTATGGAATGTTTTCGAGAGAACTGACAGAACAAATAATCATTTGGAAGGTTGGCATAATAACCGTTTTAACAAATATAGAGCCCATCATCCAAATATATTCTTGTTTATTGAAAAATTGGCGAACGAACAACAATTCATGGATTTGACTGTACTTCGTTTTGGAGGAAGTGAATATTTAAGATTATCCAGTAGTACATGACAGAGAGAACAGTTTCTAAACAATTATAAAACAGAGTATAAGAATAATTTAGATGTATTAAATTTGAATCATCACCAAACTACAGCACTACTAGTTGGTAATAGTCTACAACAAATTTCTAGTACTCATCAACAATACAATTTTCAACTATATTGTATTCAGTTAAAATATTTATTTAAACTTAGTTTTCACATGATGAATCCAATCATAGCTATTATTATAGATAATAATAATAATAGTGGTGGGATTAGCGGTAGTAACATTATTTTTAATAGAAATAAGAGACGACACACAGCAACATCGGCAACTATTGTTGGTGGTGCCGGTGGTACAACAACAACAACAACAGCAACATCATCCACCAATATTATTCTCTCCCAGAATATGTTATTATCACCATCATCTCCTTTGGATAACTTTGTACAGATACAACGTCGTCTTAATCAACAAAGTGCTACTACTACTACTACTCAGCATTAAAGCAACTCTTCTATCGTTTCTAATACCTCATCATTGAGCGCTAATAATAATTCTTCAAATAATAATACTAATAATAGTAGTAATAGCAATAATAATAGTAGCAGTAGTATTTTGTCGTATTTTCCTACTTCAACGAGATCAATATTTAATTCCATATACAATTTATGTTTTTCTACAACAAATAATAATTCTTCTTCAAACAACCACTTTAATAATAATAATAATGATAGACATAATGAACAACCAAATTATTATAACTTTGCACAAAACTTAACAACAACAAATGAATCAAATATTATTATACCTACTAATAATAATGTATCAACAATGATGAATAATAATAACAACAGCAGCAGTAGTAGTACTACTACTACTAATAATAATACAAATCCATTGTTTACAACAACAACAACAACACCTACTACTACTACTAGTGCAAATGCCAATAATGATGACGCACCACTAACATCAGGAAGAACGAATATTAATAATAATACAACTCAAACTTCTTTTAATAATTACAATATTAATAATAATAGTAGTAGTATCAATAATAATATTATTATTGCAACAAATAATAATAATGTTGTTCGAACAAGAAGAAGCTACAGCACCTGACAAATATGAATTTGGTAAATGAATGAAATTCTAAATTTTGTAGTAACTTAATTTTAATAAAATGCTTTTGCAAAAATAAACCTGAAATGATTTGTTTTTTTATCGGAAGTTCACAACTCAAAAAACAGCTACTACCATGCCTCGAAACAACGCAAGCACAAAATATTCAATTATACTCAACTCTCTCCACATGTATAGACTTGAAGAAAGAAATTATTGATATGTTACTAATCGGACCAGACTGAATGTTTAGGGAACGATCTTTTGAGCAACGTTCTGAGCAGCATTACTCTTGAGTTCCTCTGCCCATGAACTTCCTTCCTTCATTATCAAGTAACAATTGTGTCTGAATTGGTGATGAAGATCAAAGTCGGGATATACAAATACTTGCGATCCAGACATCGGATAAATATAAGGAGGAAGGCCATCACCACTAATTTCGCTAAACGTCAATTGATCTTTATCACTCAAGAAGAAGAGGGCTTGTTGCATCTTTTTCAGCAATTCCGCATTTAATGATTGTTTATTATTCAAGTCTATCCAAACGGATTTAACCTCAGAAACTGTTAAAGGTTCAAAATGATTTATCCAATCAGAATCCATGACTTTGTAGGCATTCACTGTATCCTCCTTTTCATCCTTAATCATTTTAAAGACTTTTATGTTTTTTTCGCGCATCTTGATCAAGAGTTTATCCCGAAATTCAATTTCAGGAGAACCAGCCAAAGAGATACCACTCTCGTGATTGCCATAATGAAATGCGCTGAACATATCATTCTCTTCTTGAACTGCTTGGGCAAGAGTAGAATACTTTCTGGGATTCATACCCAAACAAAATGTGATTAGCTTTCCCTGTTTTTCAGTGTAATTTGGGAGGAAATGTGCAAGCATTTGTTTTGACACTTCAGAGTCCAAAAATGGGTTAACTGGGAGTCGACGTGTTTTATATTTAGTTCCATTTAGATGGGGAGAGTGATTTTGCAAAGGAAATTCCACCCTATCAGCATCAAACGTAACTAGCAACGGACAACTAGCGGATGATCCACACAGCAACACAGCGAACCTGCCTGTTTTCTGATTACCGAGCCAATTAAGATCACCAAGTGACGACATACAAGTACGATATGTGGCTTGAATCTTTTCATCTGCGCTCTCGCGTACTCTATACAGTTCATCGAATTCATCAATCAAAAGTAGAACGTACTTCTCATGTTTTTCCAAAGCTTCGAAAATTTGTTTCCCCTTCAACACGCCATACTTATTGGGAGCTGTTTCAATTTGAACAGACTTAAGTTCATCCTTCACAATGTCCAATATAGTATTAGTTGTCAGTAATGATTCATTGGAGCTCATATCAGAATAAGTGATATACACCGGAATTATATGTGGGTATTTAATTTTACAGTATTCCTTGAAGGCCATTAGCATTTCACTTTTACCAATGCCCTTAGCTCCTTGTAATAAGGAGCACGCACTCCCATCATGACCTTCAAAGGAATTAGCAGACAATTCACGACTTCGCGCATCAAGGATTTTCAAAATTGCTCTGTGTGTCACAGTCTCAAAAACGACATATGGCTTATTTTTATTCTTATAATGCAATTGATTCAAATTCTCAACAAAACCATCAAACATCTGCTGATCATTTTCCCCGCATTTAAATCTTCCACTATTTGTCACAATTGGATAATCACCACAATTTTCGGCCTCTCTCGATATTCTATCCAATCCAGCAGCAAAAAGCACAGCTCTTCCAATATTGAAAAATTTATGGCGACAAGCAAACATATTTTAGGTGAATAATACTAGTATTTTGATTGATTTACATTTACGGAGACCTACGGTACTTTTAATAAATGTTTTTATTATTAAACCTGGAAACATAAACAAAAAATAACAAATGAATGAATAAATAAATAAAACTTTTTAAAAACTAATTATTATTTAAAAAGTTTTTTTTAATTATTTTGTTTTATATATTTTTTACTAACTTTTATTTTCAGTTTATCGATTCGTTTTAATAGTTCATTAACCCGATCATTTAATTTATCTGGTTTTTTATTTGGATCATCCAATGATTCATTTTCTTTCACTAAAACTTCCTCCATATATATTATAATGTATTTTATATTTACAAAACTTTTGGACCAACTCAAGGAAACAAAAAAGAGATACAAAATCGGGAGGAAGTAAGTAGAGAGTATACAGAGTAAATGATACAGTTGTCTCAGTCAGTCCGGAGTAAATTTATATTGTCCCACGTCTAGCATTTCTAGAAATAAATATTTTGTTTTCCCCTTACTAGTACTGGTTTTATGGATAAGATTAAATGTCCTTAGAATAATAGAATAATAGAATTTTTTAAAAATAGAATATAGTATATAATATATGTATTAGTTTGATACCAATAGATATATATATAGTAATAATTGATTAATATAAATGTTGGAATTGTTATAGAATATTTTATTTTTTTTATTCTCCATAATTAGCTATTTACATATGAGTTGAATCAATTGAGATATGTATATAGTAGTATTCAATTCGTTTGGAAAGCCCTCGAAGGGGCTTGGAAAGGATCAATAGATTGGTATATTAATTTAAGGGGGTTTCAATTTAAGGGGTCATTATAAACAAAATATCTATTACGGTATCATACACAGAGGCAGGGGGGAGGGTTATCAGTACAAAAGTTAGCACTTTTAAAATAGACCATGTATTGCCTGTGGTATAAAACGGAAACGATGTAAAAAAACAATCCTGTAGAAAATAAGAAAATCTACAGTAGATTAAGCAAAATATTCTTGAAATGTAATGAATCTTGTTTGCGTGCTATTTTACATATTTCATGTATGAATCTTAAATTAAAAATAAGATTTTTCTAAACTTAAAACATATATTATTTATTTAGCGATACAACAATTATATAATATTATTAAGTTAAACCACTCATTATTAAATTCAGTATATTATATATAAATTAACAAATTCAACAATTTATTAATAAAAGTTGTCAATCCGCAGAATATTCTATAGGATTAGAATTAAACTTTACTGATTCATGCTTTCTGGGAATTGTATAAACGTTTCTAAAAATATTAACTCGAGCTTCTCGTTCCACCAACTTTGGGGTCATTGTCGGAACATGTTGTTTAGCTTTTTGATAGCTGGAGTCATTAAATATAAAAGTAGGCGAAGCTTTTCTTAGTCTGAGATTTGGTAGAGCAATGGAATCTTGCCTCTTTTTCACGAATGCAAAACTTTTCTCGTTGCTATATTTTTGATTGAAATTTATGTGTTCAGCACTATATGATTTGCTTAAACGATGTGGCTGTAGTTCTTTTTCAGTTGCTTGTTGACCATCAATAATTTTATCATCAGTATTTGTAGACCGTAACGGAATATGAATTCTTTTTGATTTGAGAAATTCCCCATTTTTAATATTTGATCGAATGTGTTTGCTTTCATATTTAATATCATACTCATTTCCAAATGATTTATAATCATTTCTCTCACCAAACGGAACATTATTTGGGCCTAATACAATATTTCGACTCTTTCTTTTTCCATCAATAGCAACGGTTTCCAGAATTTCACTGTGCTTTAAATATGATGCTGGTGTTTTAGTAAAACCAAGGTTTGGATCAAGAGCAACTCTTTTATCATGGTTATGAAAAATGGTACTGTATTCAGGAGTTTGACTGTTATTTTGGTAAATATCTTTCGTTATATTATATGGGACAGAATCTCTATTTGATTTCCTTGATGTTGATGAGCGATTCAACGGTGTTTCGATGGTTAAGGCACTATGGAAAGCTTGAAAATGGTCAGCAGGACTTCGATATTTTCCTAATTTTGGCGTAGAAATGTGTCTATCTGGAATAATGGGTGAGTATTCTCCTGGTCCTATTGGAAGATTATCTCTTGGAATACAAATATTGTTAACATGTTGCTGTTCAACCCACACAGTTCTGGAATCAAGTGGGAAAGCTCTCCGAGTTCCAGAATACATTTAGTTATTCAGTTATTGATTATGATTATTTGTAATTTTAATAAGAATTCATAAATTTGGAGAAAACAAAATGATAATTAGTGGTTACTTCTCAGTTCGAAGAAGAAGCACAATACAAAAATTGTTTACTTAAGATACTGATAAACTGCATATAAGGATAATGTAACTTAGCGATACCTGCTGACCTGCTGGTGGGTAAAAAGAAAATTTATTACTTCCGTAATAAGTTCCCTAAAGCGAAACGGTCAACTTGGATTTACGATGTTGTTATTTTTAAAATAAGCAGCAATAGCAATATAAGAATGAAATAAGAGTTCCAAGATTTCTTAGCCTTGATGATAAGAATAGTTTTGTTTCAAAAAAGAGTGATGACGTGTTTTTACAAAGAATACGACAAAATATAATAATAAACAAACTACTTCAGAATAACTTATTTAATAATAGTATGCAAGATACCCGGATACAAATCTTTCCTTTTTCCTTTTCAATGTTACAATTTATACTATTTCTATTCATCTCAATGCAATCAACATCATTGCACAGTTTTTCTTTACATAATTGGCGTATATTTGAAAGAGGGATAAAAACTGATAAAATATCTTTGAAAATGACGAACAAACAACAAATATATATAGTGGGAGGAGGATTTGGTGGATTATATACTGCATTAGGTTTGGCAGATAAACTCAATCATATATCTAAGACAATGGCAGATATTCATATAATTGATCCAAAAGATAATTTTGTGTTCTTACCTCTATTATATGAACTAGCTGTTGGTAGTGCATCATCAGTGGAAGTAACACCAAAATATAACGATTTACTGCAAAATAAACCTATCAAATTCCTGAAGGGTGCTGTTCAAGCAGTGAATTTCAGTTCAAATACCCTAGAGCTATTGCAAGGGAATAAGTCCAATATTTTTAATTATGATAAGTTAATAATTGCGGTAGGAATACAGCCTAAACTGGATTTAATTCCTGGTGCAAGAGAATTTTCTATACCATTCTATCGTAAAGAAGATGCAACAGCATTGAGACAAAAGTTATTTTATTTAAAAAATAAAAAACAAGGCTATGTTCGAGTAAGTGTAATTGGTGGTGGATACAGCGGTGTTGAAGTTGCAACTAATGTAGCTGAATTTATTGGACAGGATCGTGTTATGGTGACTATCATCGACCGAAATAGTAAAATTTTAAGCACATCTGCTCCACATAATCGTGACGTTGCTGAGAGGTCAGAATCTGTAAACCTTAATAAGTGATATTGTTATTATATTGTGAAATATGTTATCTTTAGAGCCCTCATCTCGTATGGAATAGATAAAAAATGCAATACTTCAGTTAAAAGTGTTACCAAAGATGGTTTAGAATTAGTGGATGAAGAAGGAAATAATTACTTTTTTAATTCAGATTTAGTAATTACAACTTCTGGAACTGAACAATCAAATTTTGTTAAAAATCTTGAAATTTCAAAAGATAAATTTGGACGAATTCTAACAAAAAGTTCTCTTCAAACTGTCGACTATCCTGATGTATTTGCTCTAGGCGATTGTAGTAGTGTTGAGAATTACCCAGTTCCTTCAACTGCACAAGTAGCAATGCAACAATCAAATACAGTTGTCGACAATATTGTTAAACTAATCAAACCATATAAACATTCTAAAAATAAAACATCTGAATTATCAAGTTTCAATTATATTCCATTAGGGGAAATGATAACATTAGGTGTAACGGATGGATCCGTCTCAACACTTAATAATCTAGTAGGTCTGAGTGGATCATTAGCTTCTGTAGCGAGACGATTAGTTTATGTTGTTCGTCAACCAACAAAAACACAAGCAATCAAATCGCTTCTTACTGCAGGAGCTGTTACAACTGGAAAACTCTTAAAAACATTTTTTGGAAATGACAAATAATATTTTCAATTTTTATTTTTTATACATTCGCCATTATAATTAATGTTAATATTATCCCAAGAATTTCGCTTTGTTAATTCTTAATTAATAAATTCATTTTATTATCAGTATTATATAAAATTTATTATTATTTAAAATTATCATAATTTAGAATATGTAATGTATAATAATACCAATATTTAATCATAGTAAAGTTTTATCACACTTCATCATAATGAAAAATATAATCAGATCAATTATCAATTTCAGTCATCACTTGGTGAAGGTGGTTGAGGTAAAGAAATTTTAAGATTTGCTAAAATTTGAGAAATAGGATCAATTGAAGATTGTATTCCCATTTGAAATGATTGTGATTCTAAAATATTACTTAATAAATTCAAATCAATATCAACATCATCCATAGATTCAATTGTATTATTTCTGTTATGTTGTTTGAATAAAGTTGAACCAGTGAAAGTATTTGGTAAAGTGCTTCCATTTGAAAACAACTCATTCTCCATTGTTTTTAAATAATTTCTCATAAATAATTCATCCTCTTCCATATCATCATCACTATTATCATTATCACTATTATTATTATCACTATTATTATTATCATCACTATTATTATTGTTATTAGCATGCTTCTCATTCCCAACATAGCTTTGGAAATCATTTTCTTCATCCGAAAAATCATCAGTATTATAGGAACTATCATCATTACTATTCTCAATATTATCATCACTATCATAAGCACTACTATGATCATTTTCACCATTATTATCATTATTACTTTCATATTTATTTGAAAGTAATACAAAACTTCCTTCACCCGACAATGGACCTATTGAAGATATATTATCATTATTCGATAATTCAACATTAAATATCAATTTGTCATATGATTCAATAATATTATTCAATTTATTATTATCTATTTCTAAACCATTATATTCCAAAATTTCATCACTTTTGGATGATTTTATATCCCTGGTCTGCTTTAATTGGGAGTCGCTGAGATAGCTATGATATCGTGAATTATTTGATTCTATTCCGGAAATATCTGATTTTCCATTCAAAAAAGATTTAACACCTTCTATTATATCTTCCATAGCTCTAGCATCATTCACGTTATTATTATTATTATTATTGCTATTATTATTATTGTTATTATTATTATTATTATTATTATTATTATTGTTATTATTATTATTGTTATTATTATTATTATTATTATTATTATTATTATTGTTATTATTATTATTGTTATTATTATTATTATTGTTATTATTATCATTATTATTATTTAGAGTAGGATCATTTGTAGTATGAGTATTCAACGATTGAGCACGTTGATTCATTTCTTTATCAAACTCTTCAGGTGTCAAATATAACCATGAATCACTCTCAGAATTCTTACAAAAATCAATTAATTTAACTTTTGAATCATTTTTAATATTTTTTTCATTATTATTTAATAAGAATTTTTCAAGTGATGTTCCTACTTCATTTCCATTATCACTTTCATTGATTATTACATTATCAACCATAACATTCAATGGTATGACGTATGGAGTATAATAATAAAAGTTTTCATTATTATTATAATCTTTAAAATACTTTTTTTCGATTTTTAATTCAATTTTATTTGAAAATATAAAAGATTTTAATAATTCTTTTTCATTTTGTAATAATTCATTGGTAAGTATTTTATTATATAATTCATTTTGTTTTTCATTTTTCATATTATTATTATTACTATTATTATATAATAAATGATTCACAAGGCTCTCATGATATGCAATTTCTAAACCACAACAAATTCGGCATCCAATATCAAATGCTTTATTAACATCAAGTGATTGATAACCTTTCAGCTGTAACATTAATGAATGGAATTTTTTCGGTGGATGAAATGGTTTGAAAAATAATTGAGCATATAATGCTCTTGTGAATCTAACATTAATTATTGTCATATCACTTGCTGTTAAATCGAGCTGATTTTTATCTGCAATATTATTCATGTGGATGTTATTATTATTATTATTATTATTATTATTACCAAATATTTTCATTTGTTTTATATAATTTTCTTTGTTTTTCTTTGTTTTATTTGATAATATTTGATCATAATTATTATTATTATCATTTGAGCTATTAAAAGCATTTACAGCACCTGATATGAGAGAAGGGTATTGTTGTAATATAATTGCAGCTCTTTTTGTAACAATACATGTAGCATAATGATCACATGCAAAGATCCGATTCGGATATAAATCAAAAGTTCTTTTTGAAATTATCGTTTGAATTAACTCCAAATTTTCATAAATTCCATTATTATTATTGTTATTATTATTTGATGTTATTTTTAGATAATGTAACGCATGATGTAAAGCTATGCCATCTTTAGTTTTTCCTGGTTCATCAATTGGAATTATATTAATAAATCCATTTTTAATCCATACTCTATGTAAACTATTTTCTGGTGCTAACCAATCAGGTATATGATCACATGCTTCAATTAGTAAAAATTGTCCATCAGCATCTGTTACTGAAATTGAGATTCGATCCAAAAATCGCTTTGATAATTCTAATAATACATAAACCAAAAACCACTCATCTTCAATATTTTCACCATACTGGATTGTGCCTCTAATAGGCATGTATTCTTCTTCAATTGATAAATATAAGGCTATACCTAAATTAATATCAAATAATGATTATTAATGCAGTTTTCATTCACAAAATTGTAAATGCTGAAGTATAAATATAATATTTATATTGAATAAATAAATATAAATAATTGCAACGATGCATTTATATTAAATTTTGCTTTCATTGTCATTGGTAGGCGGAAAAGGTAAACAAGAAATAAAAGAAATTGTTATAATTTTGCGAAGTAAATATCGATTCATAATATAACTATTAGATATTCCTACTAATACATCTAATCAGTTGAAAACAATAAATATATGCTCAGATCAGAATGAAATAAAAACATTAAATATCAACCTTTTTTGTGCCAAATGTATGCTTGGCAAATCTCACTAATTGAACTTTTAATTTTTTCGTACTCTTCTATTATTTCAACTATCCCAATTGAACCAATTCTATCTAGATGGTAGATATGAAATGATACTGTGTCATCTTCAGTCACTGTTTTGTGAAACTCATTAAATAACTCAGTGGAATTAGAAACGAAATCTTCATAACCTTTCGGAATCTGAAATTTTCCTGAATCCATCTTTTAATATGATTTGATTATTCGTCTCTAACGCTAACGGTTATTCAATCTATAAAGAATATAGTATTCATATTGTTTTAGCATTAAATATAAAATAAACAAAATGCAATACGTTGAAGAAGGTGTAAACTGTAAACATGTAAACATATCACTTTGAACATAATTATGTGTTATATTCATAAATTTTATACACCAGTAAGTTAAACTTATATGATGTACAAACACTAATAAAGCTAGTGAATATTTTCAATTTTCATACCTTAAATTTCCTTATTATTATTCCTTTGTTGACAAAAAATTATTTCAATAATTGCATTTATAATTCATATCCATGATACAGCCTTATAATTTATTTTGTTAATATTTAATTTTAAGAATAGTTAACTAGTGGTAGTTTTATTCTGCTGTGTGTTGGTATTTTTGTGTGGTGGGGGAAAATTTCTCCACCACACTAAAAACCATACAGTAACATAAACATAAAACATAACAATAAATACTATATTATCGTATTATTTGTTCAATATTAATTTAATATTTCAATTCCATGTTACAAACAACATTTAGATTGATGTTGGTTTACATTCAAATTCTTTTAATTTATTGTTTCATTTATCAAAAATATAATGTTTTTATTAAACCACTAAATAATAAATATTTATTTCGATCTGTATCGTTGGAATTTTATAGTAAATATTTCAAACTGAACAACAACCGTTATCGTAAATTTTATGCAAATGATCAGACTCAAAGAACTGATAGCTCATACAATAAAAAGTTGTTGCTGGAAGATTTGAAAATTAGAAACACCAAATCTAAGGATTCCTTTCAGCTCTATCAAGGTCCCATAAATTCATTTGATAATATGGTTTCAGGATCATTAGTTGAAGAACTTGGTGTAACTCTGATGATAGGTCAATCGAAAATAACTGATAATGCTGGGTTAGGCCTTTTTATTTCTGTGAATGATGATGTTGAAGAAGTATTATTACCAAAAGGTACTCTATTATGTGGTTATTGCAAAGAAGGAAAATTTACTACTCAACCAACAGGAGATAAAAGTGTTGCTTATCTATTTTCAAATCTAGATATTGGAATATTTTGTAAATTACCTGATAATTTTTATGATAATAAACGAACAAAACAACAGAATAATAATGAGAACACGACAAATAATTCAGATACAGATAATCAAAACAAAGAAATAAAAAATCATATTGAAAAAATTAATCTTCTAAAATCCAGTAATTCTAATAGAAAAAATAATTATTTTCGTCGAAAAAGTCATTCAGAATTAAAAACAGAAGAATTAGGTAATCGTGCTTCATTATTACCATTAAAAGATGCAATTTATCTTATTCAATCTGTGAAACAATATGATAATCTAACTAATTTAGTTAAAGGCCATTTAATGTATTATGATGATGGATTATTTATAGTACCTGATATTGATAATTATGATGAGAATTATTTTATTCCTGATGGAGATAAAATGGATAATAATAATAATAATGATAATAATAATAATAATAATAATAATAATAATAATGAATTAGTTGACGATAAATATTATTATGAAAAAGGTATTTCTTATTATGGATTATATGGAAATGATCTTGCTTATAGTCCTGGTATATCAGAAGAACACTATAATAATATTGTTCATCATAGTAATATTTTAACTATAATATGGCGTATGGAATTAATTAATGATATATTACAGCCAACATGGCCAGTTGTCATTCTAAATCGAGATGTAAAATTTAAAAATCATGAACCAATGGAAATGGGTATAAAATATTCTTATCGTTATTGGGAAGCAGCAGAAGCATTGTCAAAAACTATATAAAATATTTGTAATAACTGATCCCTACTCCCCCCTATGCCCTATGATGATATTTTTTGTATGTATTATATTTGTTATTAGTATTATTATATTTTCGATGTCAAAACTAGAATGCAATTAGTCTATATTTTTATTAGTATTATAACATATATAAATTATTTGTAATACTGGTATTCCAATTTTGTATTGTTTATCATAAATTATGTCATTCTTCTTGAGATTATTCAGTTTTCTTATCTAATATTTTTTAAATGAATGAAAAACAAATTTAACACTTGTTTTGACCTTTTATATTATAATATATATATTATATGTTAGAAAGGATCAATTAAAATCAGTATACAGCGTATCAATATTAATTATTTAATAATAAAATTAATATAAAAAATAGACATTTTTCTATTATTTTTCGGTTATGAAAATATTCTTGATGGATAAATATTTGAATGATTTTTATTTTTTTTTACAAAATAAAACAATTCACTATTTTTATTATCTTATATTATTATTATCAAACATATCATTTCTCAATCATAAAATATAAAATAAAATATTTTGTTATATTATTTAGGAGTTGATTTATTATTGATTTGTTGATATCTTCAAGTCACTCATGTCCATTTGACCATTAATTGTGAGGTTCTAAAGTAGATGATACAATAATAAACAGTTAAATAACAATATATTATAATAAATGATGAAGATAATAATACTAATAATAATAATAATGATAATAATAGTAGTAATTATTATTATTATAAAGATAATAATTTCTTACATTTTCATTAGCTAAATGCAATAAGCAGATGAAATAGAATGGAAGAGTCACGTCTTTTTGACGAGAATTTACTGATAAATCAGAGATCATATCACGAAATGATAAGCTTTTACTATCATCTGTTGTCTTCAATCCATTCTTTGGCTTATTCGCGATGGCCTTATTAGGATGAGCATTTTCAACATCATTTAGAGCTAAGTTATATTGAATATTTTTCCAAATATCTGTTTTTAATCGATGAATGTTCACTTTTTTAGATACTTTTGCAAACCTAAAAAAATCAAAAAAATAATAATATTAAAAAAATGATCCTTTTATTCAAGGCATTATCCATAATAGATATTTTTATCCAACAGAAGAAAAACCATGGCCTTTATTATAAGTTTTATTATATAATTATTTTTTTATTGATATTATTACCCAATATCTATTTTTTCCACAACTCGTTTCGCTTGTAAAAGATTATTTTGATTAATTTCAAGACCAGTCTGTTTATTTTCAGTTTCTACAGGCATATCATAATCATCATCATCATAATTTCCAACTCCACCATCATCATTATTATCCATGTCATCATAATCATCATATCGATTATCATTATTTAATTGCTCTTGATTATTATTATCATCATTGTTTTCATTCACATTGGAGAAAAATAAATTATTTGTATGATTATAAGAAGACATCTGACGAGACATGGATGGATTCCAAACACAATCAATTTTATCATCAGATAGTTTCTGTTGATAAGCATTCATTTTGCCAGCCATTGAATAAGCTGAATGATTATTAAACACTTGATTGTTACCAACACCATTCATTGGCAGGGTTTGTGTTGTGATTGTTGAATAAATCGATTTATTCAAATTATTTTTTGGTAAAACAATAATACTTGGAATGAGATATAAACGACATAAATCTTTCACTTCTAACTTAGCATCTGGTGGAAGTAATAATTCATTTCGTTCTTGTAAAGTATCAGCTTTTTGGATAGAAGCCAAGGAAAGTAACGTAGTGTCTGTTTTGGAATTGGATGTATAAAAATCACTTTCAGGCACTGTTTCTAAGGTGAATTGGATCAATTCAACAGTTTTCTTCGTTGATTTCTTTGCAGGTAACACAGTAGAAGTTGCATTTTTTGTTTGATTCGTTTCATCGGTGGGATCTGCAGTATCGCTGGGATCTGTGATGACAACATTTTCAACTGATTCAATTATTTTCGACTTTTGTCTGGTCGCATATTTCCAATGCTTTGCACCAGCCCAAGTATTGTTATTTGATAATGAATCTAAATTAATGAATGCATAATCTTGATTGTCTATCATTTGCAGATTTTCTAAATCTTCTTGCAGCTTTTCAATGGTAGATGAAGGGGTGGTATTGGACCCCTCCAGAGACGTATTACTATCCCAGTTTATCTTAGGCAATGGTGTGCTTGCATCTTTCTCTTTCATTTGATTTATTTGACCAATGCTATTGCGACGATTCGATGGGTTAGTTGACATTCGTTTGAGATCAACTGCTTCTTGTGCATCATAATCATCATCCGCACAAGCTCCATCACCATAATCATCGTAAACCTGGTCATTCGCATTATTGTCGTCATAATAATCATCAAATTTATCTTTTGTAACCAAATCAGGCATTGTTGTTGAAGTGAAAGATTGAGGAAGCTGTAATTGTTCATAATAAGTGTGACTATTGCTTTCAAACAATGCAGTCGACATGCCATAATCGGGAATTCCGATATGTTGACGATATAAATCCAATGCTGGACAGATAGATAACTCAGCAAGATTATCTAAAGTTATTCCTGACTTAAAAAGCAAATCTGTCATGTCGATTCCTGATGAAATGGAATCAGTATTATTATTGTCATTTTGACTTAATAGCAACTCAATATTCTCGATAGGTTTCTTTTCTTCATCACAATAAAAAGCTAATGTACATGAGGTTGAAGACAATCTCTGTAATACATATAAAATAATTAAGTTCAACAATTTTATATAAATTATAAATATTGTATAAAAAATTATTTACCAAGTTATTCATAAGCATCCCTTTAGCTCCTCCTTCGTCAAAAGCTTTACTCATTTTATGAAATAAGGGGTCAACCAAATAATCATGTTCTAACTTAACAGCATTCAATTTTTCAGGATTCTTTTCAATTGTTGAGTCTATATTAAGTTTAGATGAGGATGCCTTGCTTCCAACTTTTGTTTTAGTTTCAGTTTGACTATCTGGATTGTCATCATCGTTGCTCGCACCGTTTCTACTTAAACTTCCTAAAATTCGTTGTGAAGAAGCATACGTATCTTCCACTCGATTAGAATAGATTTTCACCGATGCATCTAATGTACAACTCGCCTAAAAATATTTGGCAAGTTAAAATATGTTGCTAATTCCTTTGAGATTACTAATAATACCTTTTGGAAATTGATTCCTCTAGATTCGTCTTTAATAAGTTTGCCCATGTGATCAATCAAGTCATATTGCCAAGAATTTTTCTCATTCAATTTCTAAAAGTAATAATTTATTGTAAAGATTAATGTTTAACAAAACTAATTTGCAATTTACACATTGGTCCTACATTTTCTGACGACATTTGAATGACAGTTTTATACATTTCCGTGATTCTTAAGAGCTCTTCAGGAGATGGAGCCACACTTCGATTGCTCAAATTCGACCCTAAAGAGGATCTTCTACGCCTATTGTTGTTATCTTTTCGAGAAATATTTATTGGGACATCCTCTTCATCATCAGAGACTCCAGGAATTTCAAAAAGGCCATTGCCATTGCTCAATCTTCTTTTATTTTCCATGTTGTTGATACCTTTTGTTGGTTAGAAAATAATAATGTTATTAGTAATTTTGTGATTTGTGATGTGTTTTTTCAAAAATAATGTATAATAATAATAAATTGATTAAAATAACTGCCATTTTTGTGTTGAGGGGGGGGGTCCATTTATCACCGTTGCTGCTTGCTGCTGCTGTGGTGCCCATTTTTAGCAGTATTTCTTATTCAACTTACCATTATTAATTATTAGCAGTATGATCGGTTAATAATTGATCTCCATGTACGCATAAGGAGTTTTTATGTATTTTGTTTTAACTTCCAATTATTTTATTTATTTATGTGAATAATGAATAATGCTTATTCAGTTTTCAGTTATACACAATAAAATGAAGCAACTCAACATTTACAAAATCACCGTTCCACCTATCACCTATCACCTATCATGTACCAACATAACAATAACAAATTATATTTAAAGAAGAGTTACGAAGTATATCTGTTAACTTTGATAAATAGAAAGTATATATATGTTAGTACTCTGGATAGTGATCATAATAATATTCTCAATTAATTTAACTGTACTTACAAGTCGCAATTTGTGTAATAATACAAATAATATTGATACAATATTTCAGAATGGTGATTATATAGTTTGTCCTCCTACTATTTCATCATTTGGGCTTAATAGCAACCATAATTATTCCATTATTTTGACATCCTATGGAACTCATAATCAAAGAGACTTTATAAGCTATTCATATCTAATTAACAAACATTATGCGAATCTTCATGGATATGGTTATTATTTTCTAACTCCATCAAGTGGCCACGAGTATGAGAAAAAAGATCAGCGATGGAATCGTGTGAAAATCATTCACGATTTTATGAATATTTATTACAAAAATAATGAAAATGCATATTTTGTTTGGGTTGATTCAGATATAATATTTGTTAACATGTCTTTTCAAATCGAAATTTTAATTAAAGAATATTCATCATATCAAATTATTATTTCTGCGGAGACACATGCAGCGACTGGGGTAGCTAATACTGGCTTATTCCTAATAAAATCTTCTAAATGGAGTTTAGATTACTTGAGAGAATGGTGGGATCAGAATCATGATGATGCACATGATCAAATATATTTTGATAAATTGTATAAAAAATATTTGCAATATTCTATCAAAAATGATATAATAATATTGCCTTCTAGACAATTAAATTCTATCGCACCTGCTATTGTCAACTTCTTACCCTCTGATAATGTGATACATTTGATGGGAGTTCGCAATGATGTTAGGGTTGCTATCTTTAAATACGCTTGGGATCATTTACATGATATTGAAATAACTGATAAGCCTTTAGGATTAAATAAATATATAATAATTAATATTACTAATGAAGTGTACATGAGTCGTTTTTATGAGCTTATTCGAGATGTTGAATTGACTTATCATTCGAGTAATGTCAAAAATCATTTACATTTAATATATAATAATATAAGTGAGTTAAGAGAATTATTACTTCAATTAAAGCTCTTAAAAGAACACACTTTTGATGTTGATTATTGTTCTTCATCTAAAATTATGATCGATTTAAATCATAAATTATATAAAATAATTAATATGGTCATTCAATCATCGTTTAAAAAATCAAATGAAATAACAGCTTATCATTTATATTCCATTATTGGAAATGATTTATTACAAGAATTATATTTAGAAACTAGTAGAAGGTCTTGCTCTAATCAAATAATTATAGACAATATTGGGAATGTAAATTACAATAATAATGATTATAATAACAATATGATATTCATTATCTTTAATCAAGTTTTGGAAGCATTACACTATATGCTGAAAAATGTAAATGATGATGATGGATCACGTGATTTGTTATTATCTATGAAAGCTTCTTTATTATATTCTCATGCAAAATATTATATTAATTTAAGTGATTTTGAGAAATCATTTCAATTATTGAAAGCTTCTTTGTCAATCTATAATCATGATATCCAATTGCAATATTTAAATCATTTTGAATTGATTGAGCCTATGGCATTAATGGCTGAATTGACATGTTTTCATAATAATAATAATAATAATAATAATAATAATAATAATAATAATAATAGTTGTTTATCATTATTTCAAAATGTTTCGAATGTTTTTGATCGTCTTTTATATGCTGATGACCAACTCAAGCAAGATCATTACACTTATGTACGAATCTTAATTCAAGCGATGAAATGTGTATTATATCAACATAATTTGATGGATTATACAAAACAAAAAATATTATCATCAAAAATTGAATACTTTTTTCAATATTTTTATGGAAAAACTATGGAAATATTCCAAAAGTTAAATGATTTTGATTTTATCCAATTATTTATTTATGATATAAATGCTCTTGAACAACAAGCATCATCTTATAGTATAAATATTTCATATTCTTATAATTATTGTCAAAATAATGGTAATAATAATAATAATAATAATAATAATGAATGGTGTTTTTACAAATGGTATTGTTATGATATGCTTAGAGAATATCATTTAAATATGACTAATTTATTTATTAATTCGTCCATTACAGCAACAAAAGTTTATATGAAAAGGAAAAATAAATTTAAAAAGAAAAAATCGGATTTATTTGTTTAGATAATACTGGCATAGTATTAATAAAAGTATAATGATTGTTAATGATTGTTTGTGTGAAATAACATATTATATCTAATGTTATTAAGATGGCATTGAGATGATATTATATTATTAATTACTCAACATTGTTTAGATAATATTATCATAATAACTATTCAAAAAGTACTACTTTTTGATAAAAAAAGAAATAATCTCTTGCTTTGAACTTCGCTCTGATTATTTTTGGTAGTTATAAATAATGATAAATTATTTTAAACCACACTTTATTGTTTTCATTTTCTTTTCTCATTGCTTCTCAGATCAGATCACGCGATGAATATCCAAGTTATTTAAATTAATCATATTAGATTAATTAATTAATTGATTGATTATTATATTTTTTTTTGCGATATTCTTGGATTATTAATTTATTTGAGGTACGTTTAGTTTCTAATAAATACTTTACATTTATTGTCGAGAATGATGATAAAAAACATAATCTATATTCAAAAATAAAATTTGAGTAAAGTAAATACGAAATTAAACTTTAATGAATTGATAAATAACGAAACATAGTTCAGAAAATCATCAATCAAAACAATAAATACTCAAGACATTTATAGAATCGGCTGATAGACCAATAACAGAACTTATAGTATGGTTTTTTAAACACATACAATACCCAACAATAAGGTGTAGTAATATATACAATCAACAGACCACAAATCATTATTTATTTTCAATCGATTTATATATATATTTTTTTATTTCCGATTTTTTTCGAGTAACAAAATCACATTGGACTGCTTAAATCGGTTGCACTACCACTCAACTCTTTTGGAGTTGTATATATAGTAGACTCTTTTTTCTTGGTAAGCAAATTATTTAGCATTGATGACATATTTTCCAAACAATGATCCCAAGTAAAGCTATCATAAATATAAGGCATAGAATAATCAGTTCTACGAGGATCAGTAGCTTTCAATACATCCCCATTCGTTAGTCCAAAATAGGTATTTCGGTCTCCACTCAAAGCATCCAAAAGTTGAGAATTTTCAAAATGACCATAACAACAAGACTCGTAATAATCAAACACTCCTGTTGATGAATCGTAACATTTCGCTTTATCACATACATAATCATTCTTGACATCAGATGCCCATTCTTCGTTTGCAAAACCGCCACTCATTAGCTTAGCATGAAGTAACCTTTCTAAAGTAGGATGAATTACCCAAAATGTTGGATCAGCTGGAGAAGCTGATTCCAAATGATCACCTGCAAAAATCTTGGCACCACTTCCATTACAAATGAAATCAGTCCAAACTTCTTGTGCATCTGATTTAGAAGTGTCGATATTCCGTGATTGTAATCGAAATAATCTAGCAGTCATAGAAGTAGTGGTTTTACTGTTACATATAAATCCACATGCTGATTCTTGGATGTTTTCTGAGTTCACAACACAGTTTTTCTCAGGTGTTAAATAATTGTAACGATAGAATTCCTTCGTGTATGTGAACCAAAGACTACATATTTCATTAGCAGCAGCTTTGCTGTAAATATGACCAGATTCAACCAATGGATCAAACATATCACAGCCATAAATGCCACCAAGAGCAGCATGAGTTGCACCATGTGGGGTAAGCTGCATTTTGAAGAAAAAGTCCATCATATCATCATATTGAAGAATCTCGTAATGAGATGGGCAAGAAGGAAGCAAAATGGTATCATTGAATTCAAACGGAAAACGTGAAATATATGGACTAGGATTCAGATTCCAAGGAGCTCTTAAATAGCCATAACCATATTTTAAGTCTTCAAATTTTGTGTTCATTTCAGTTTTCAAATTTTTCCATAAACCATCAGGTATTGCAGCGTCCAAAATAGAGTCATCATGGTAAGTAAATCCATTTGTCACATCTTTCGGTTGCTTCATTGAGCCATAAATATGTGGTTGCATTATATAACTATCTGTTGCGCCTTTACCTTGAATTTCATCAATAGTGAAATCCCAGTAGGGAAGGTTAACTGCTGGATTAACTGCTCGAATTGAATTTTCAAAGATATTCGTCATTTTTAAATGTTGTAATAAAAAACCATTTCCTTCATGAATATGATCTTGATCTTGTAATGCAGCATTGAAATAATGGAACAACAGTAAATAAGAATTCGATTTAAAATCACTTCCATATACAGCTTCTCCTTCCTCATCTGAATATTCCCATAACGCATGACTTGCAGTTATGAACGTATTTAAATCATCAGAATTTAAAGATCGGATTTCACGTCGAACTAATAAACATATAGCAGTTTCTTCGACCTGTGATATCAAAAAACCGTTTGGATCTAATTCTTTTACAGTCACTGAATATTTCTCATGTGGAATACAGTTTATTTGAAAAGATTTTGAAACATAAGAATTGGAAGAAATATATCGTGTTGAAGACGAAACACACGCATTAGATCCACTGTAGGAATTTAATGGACATATCACATACTCAAAAATACTTGTGGACTCTCCATACAAAGACAACTCCATGGGAACACTAGGTTCTATCACGGCAACATAGGAGGAAAGAAAAGTATAGGTTAAAAAACTCTGAACTGTTTTGTCAAAATACGGCAATAGAGGATAACCAACGCGATTAAAAGAGAAATTTATGGAAGTTGATTGAGTTTTCGATTTTGGAGTAGTAATAGAAGTTACCGGTGCGATTGATTTCGATTTTTCGTTTAGATTGTTGGAATGGGAAGAAAGATTTGTTTGGGTGGATTTTGATATCAAGGTAGTACCAAAAAGTGCGAAAAGAATAATTATACACACAGAAGCTGTTGCTATAATATATTTTTTATTAAAGATTGGTTTCCGACTCGATTTACGATCTTCTTCACCATCTACATGATCAAGCGACATATATAATCTACTTGAAGTCATTGTTCAACCAAATTTTATGAACAACACTAGACTTATTGAACTTTGAGATACGATTCAGCAACTCAATATTATTTGGAATTAAAGTGGAATAATTATTGTATCTTTGTTGAATCTTTTACCCAAAAATTTGGAAAAAACTGAAAATTAAGTTATTGGAGGCGGTTACAAAAAGATAGATTTTTGCAAATTGTTTTCCGTTAATATGGGAGTTAATAAGTTTTAACACATGACAACTAATATACAACTGAATAAGTTGATGTTACCAACATAAAGTTATTCTTTCATTCATTCGTATAATCATCCATTCATTAAACATTGTTTTTTCATCATAATAATGTTATCCCAACATCCAACATCCCTATCAATAGATTTCCACCCAAAGTTATCATCGCTTGCTACGTGAAATATTCTTTGTTAATTATCACCAATATGAGGCATCCTTTATCAAAACTTAGAATTCTTTCATAATGCTAACTAAGCCAACAATAAATAAATAATAATAATTATATTATATATTATATATTATTATTCATATTGTCATATTATATCAACTACAGTAAAAAACAGAATAGAATATGGAATCCAATCTAAATGAGGAAGTGCAACAAGAAGAAAAAGTATCACCAGGGTTCAAATTAAACGCTGAACAATTACATATTATAAATAGCTCCACGCCAGAACCTATAGTTGTGAAAACTAGAGTTTTTGAAACAACGACCAGAATAGGTCAGTATATACTCAATTCGCCTATCGTCATGATAAGCAATATTTTTCATTTGGTACTTCATAAATTCTACACCAATTTGGTTGATCTTATATTAGAATCTATAATTTTATAACAGGGTTGAGACCATCCCAAGAAGACAGACTGGTTCTAATACCTCAATTTTTCTCTGAAGATTGCGCATTTTGTGGAGTTTTTGATGGCACTGTTGGTCATGATGCAAGCGAGTTTATTATGCAAAATATTACTCAGTTTTTGGTACAAAATCCTGAAATACATGAAGTTATTGGACTACTACAAAGCGAAGAAAAGCATAGTTTAGAAGTCATAGCAGGAAAAGTACGCGTGGCAATGAGGAATACTTTTTTGCAAGCGGATCGGTCACTGATCGCAATGTGTACTGAGCGCAGTCTTCATTACGCCTCATCGACTGGTGTGAGTGTTTTTCTTTGGAGAAATTTGCTAACCATCGCTCACATTGGCGATTCGAAAGCATGTATAGCTCGTATGAATAACGATAATCAAATTCAACCTGAATGGTTAACTGTCGATCACAAGCCTAATATGCCTCATGAGTTGTTGAGAATTGAGCAGGTACGAAATTTCATATGTGTTAACTACGTTTCATATCTTTCATATTACTATTATCATTAAAACATTTCTTTTCAAAATATAGAGTGGAGGTAGCCTCGCTTGGTTACATGGTAATAAGCCATATATAAGAGGTGGAGATTTTTTTAGAAGACAAGCAAATGGTGAGCATCCGAAGCAATTAAACTACAGTCGAGCTTTTGGTGGAAAAGATTTAAAAATGTTTGGTTTATCTGCTGAGCCTGATATTTCTCAATTCGAAATTTCTCGTCATGATAAGTTAATATTGCTTGGATCTGATGGTTTATGGGACGTTTTGAAACCTAGGCTGGCTTGCGAAATTGCATTGAATGCTCGTCGTTCAGGCAGATCAGCCAGTGATGATATAGTAAACAGAGCAATACATGAAATGCCACTTTGTGGTGTCCGAGATAATATTACTGTTATTACAATCTTTCTTAACGAGTAACATGTTGTTAATATTATATACTCAGAATTTTATTCTATATATTCATACCAAATACTTATTGCGTAATTTGTAGTTATGCATAGAATCGATGTTAAAGTTCCTTAAATATTAACTGTAATTATTAACACAATATTATTAATTAATTTAATTAATTAATGTAGTTAATTAATTGAGAATATTAATTTAATATTAAGATTTGCATTACATGGATCCAGTTAACAAGTTTTGACTTTTCAAAACATATGCTCATTATAGTAAAAATACTCTTTCTTTTATGGCCCTCTTTCTTAGTACTGTGATTAACATGTTATTCATTTCTTGAGTATAAAAAATAATCAATAAACCTACCAATTGCTTTAACTCTCCTAAGCTTTGAAGTTAATGAGCAAATCTTTCATAGACAAAATCATATTTAATTGTCATTACTCTCCCTTTTCATTTCACGGTGCTTTCCGTCTACAAAATTCTTCTCTTGAAATCTTTAGTTTTGTAATTTCTTTTTCTAATCTTTATTTGGGAAATCGCATATTCTTTTTCTTTTAATTTAATTTTATCCATCAACCTCGACGGATGCATCCTTCTATTTCTTAAAATTCTTTACTTTTACTTCACTTAAGCTATGTTGTAATAGATTTTAGTTCTTGTTAGAGGTCTTTAATTATGTAATCTTAAAAACTTGTTTGGTCGTCACACTCTACTTGACAATATACAGTATTTAACTTTTTGTTTGATTTTAACACTTCACGATTTTAAGAGTGTCCGTGAAAAAAGACTGATGAAAGGAGCAGATAATAATGAAAGAATTAATGCAGTAGTTTGAAAAATAAACTTGAGTTTAATTAAATTGAATAAACAAGTCCTATATATTTCGGTACACGTAAGGATCTGTTCATTCTTACCTGGTGCCGATCACCAAAATAATCGTCACCATTACTTCGATCCACTCAAGTATAAAATCTATGCGCGATCTCGTGGGCTCCCTGAATCGCTTCTTGCAGGACTACGACGTCTTGGAGGAGGGCTGTCTCCGCGGCGCGGTGGTGGACTGTCTGCACGATACCTAGGAGGGCTTCTATCCCTACCACCCCCGCGTTCCTAAATTTGTTATTATTTCTACATTAAATGGAAATCAATACTTACAAACAAAGTTATTACCGATCTCCCGTAATCGCGACCACCACCTCTATCTCTTGATCTGCTGCGTTCCGCTCTGTATAAAAATAATGAGATCGTAGTTGCAAATTTTGTGCATGAAAACAAATATACCAAAAATAATCATGAAAAAGCTATACCTGTAATCACGGTCACGACTATTATTTCTTCTTCCTCGATCACCACCACCACCACCACCGTATCTTCCACGATCGCGAGATTCGTGCCTCTGATATCCTCCTCTTGCTGGTCTCATTTCATCTGGAGTCTTTCTTCTATCTTTGGCAAACACAATACTCAACTCTCTTCCGTCCAGTTCATAGCGATCTAGACTATCCAAAGCATCAGCTGCATCTCTTTTATTGTAAAATTCAACGAAAGCAAAACCACGTGGTCTTTTTGTATAATAGTCCTAAAATATTGATAATTTGTGAGTACTCAATACCTAAAATTGAAAATTATACTTAATACATACCGTAGGAATATACACATCACGGACATCTCCATACTTATTCATTATTTTTTTAATTTCTTCAGCACGAATGGTGTAAGACAAGTTTCTCACTAACAAGGAACAAGTTGTACCAGTGGTTCGGCTCTCTCTTTCGGCTCTAGATTCTTTACGATCACCATTGTCCCTCGTATCATCTTTACTAACACTGCGCTCTCTTGCAGCGTCTTTTTCGCTATCTTTATCGCTCATCTCAAGTTTTGGACACGAGGCAATTGCAACAGAAAACTATTATAAAATACATAAAATATCACCACAAAATAACAGTTAGTTTGTCCATTAATTGATTATTCTAGAAGTTAATAAGTAAAATTTTAGTTTATAATGCTTTCAAGTCCTGGCAGCATAAGTTATGATATTTTTAATGTTAAGTCATTTGCACGATACCAATAATATATTTTATCAATGTTCATTTATTCATTTATAATCGTAATTCAAACGAATCAATATAAAGTAATAAGAAGCAATCAATCAAAAGCAAAATCTTATTATAACGTCTATAACTTTGGACAAAATATCGAGATGGAAATCAATGACCAATCATTAGGATTACTTCAAGATCTTCTTCTTAATATTCTGTCTCCAGACAATAATACTCGGAAAAAAGCCGAAGAGTACGTAAAGAGTATCGAAACACAACAAGGATTTCCGTTGTTAGTTGTTGGATTAATTTCACGATTGATCAGCCATTCTGATGCACAAAGTGCTGCTGTTCGTCAATCAGCAGCTGTATTATTTAAGAACTTAGTCAAGCGACGATGGGAACCCACTGATGGTTCAGAAGAAAAGGTATAGTATTCAATACTTTGGCTCTATTGCTCACTCAGAAATATTAACTTGTTAATTTTATATTTATCACCTTCTTATACTAGGTAAGTCAAGGAGATAAAGATGCAATCAAGCTGTACGTAGTTGATTTGATGTGTTCCGCACAACCGGATGTTCAAAAGTTATTAGCTGAAGCTGTAACAGTTATCGCAAAACATGATTTTCCCGCGCAGTGGGAAGTATTGTTGCCACAGCTTGTGAGTAAATTAAGTGCTCAAGATATACGTATCACCAAAGGCGTGATGCTTACTGCAAATAGCATCATGAAACGATTTAGATATGTGTTCAAAAATGACAATCTTTACCAAGAAATATTATTTTGCTTGGAAGGTTTTAAGGTAACATACTTAAAGTTTTGCTTATAATTATCGTAAAATAATAATTGGTAATTTATGATATTATAGATACCATTAATGGAACAGTACAAAGCAAACGAAGTATTGATTATAAATAACGTAAATAATCGAGTTGAGCTTTTCGAATTGCTTGAAACACAGCGATTAATGAGCAGAATTTATTTTTCTCTTAATTGGCAAGATATTCCTGAATATTTTGAAGATAATATCGCAACATGGATGACTGAGTTTTCCAAGTATATGGTTTATACAAATCCACTTCTAGTTGATGATAATGATGAAGCAGAACCTGGTCCAATTGAAAAATTGCAGGCTGCTATTATAGATAATTTGAACTTATATGCAACAAAATATGAGGATATATTTGAGCCATATTTGCCAAATTTCACGCAATTAATTTGGAAAATGTTAATTGAAGTTCAGCCACAGGTACTATATTTTTTGTTAATTTTTATATTTTTGTTTGATATTTAAATGGAAACAATAATAATAATAATATGTTATGTAGGTTAAATATGATATATTAGCAACTTCAGCAATAAAATTTTTAACTTCTGTGAGTGGGAAGCAAATGAATACCAGTTTATTTTCAGATGCTGCTTTACAAGATATAATTCAACATATCGTTATTAAGAACCTCACTGCTACAGAGAATGATGAGGAACTATTCGAAGATAATCCAACTGATTATATACGTAAAGACATGGAAGGTAGTGATGTTGATACACGCAGAAGATGTGCGATTGATTTAGTTCGTTCATTATTGAAATTTTTCAATACTCAAGTAAGTTATATATTTTAATAAAAATCTAAAACTCTACAGTAAGTAGTAAAGAATGATTTGTATCTAAAATTATTTTAATATTCTCAATTATAACTGTCTTTAGGTGTCTCAACTATGCCTTACGTTCACTGGTGCTATGCTTGAGCAATATAATGCATCCAAAGATTGGCGCGCAAAAGATTCAGCATTACATTTGATTTTGGCTGTTTCAGTATTATCGACGTCAACTGCAAATGGAGCTGGTGCTCTCAACCCAAATATTAACATTTTTAATATTTTTGAAACAAATGTTGTTCCAGAACTACAAGATATGCAAGTTAATAATCGTCCAATTGTCAAAGCGGATGCGATTAAATTAATGTGTATTTTTCGATCTCATCTTCCTTCATCATTTCTGATCGGACTCATACCACATATTACAAGACATTTACATTCTAAGCACGTTGTAATTCAAACATATGCGGCAATGTGTATTGAAAAGTTTCTTAGTTTGAAGGATAGAGATCCAAACCAAAGCAATGTGTCTATTCCTCGAATAACAAAAGAATCTTTACTTCCTCATTTTGAGTCTATGTTTGTTGGTCAGTTGAACTAAATAATTCATTTATAATTAACAGTTTTTGTAAAATATCTATTTGAATTATTTTTTTTAGGATTATTTGCTGTGCTGGAGAATCCCGATTTACCAGAAAATGACTACGTTATGAAATGTATTATGCGCATGTTACTCGTGATCGGATCAGATATTAGTCCTGCAACTGAGTTAGTGTTAAAGCATCTAATGACCTCATTAGAAAGAGTATGCAAAAATCCAGTTAATCCTCATTTTGATCACTACTTGTTTGAATCATTGGCAATACTCATAAAATCATGTACAAGTGGGCAAAATATTGCTCTTGAGGTTGCTACAGCTTCTTGTGTGAAATTTGAATCGCTTTTATTTCCAACATTTCAAAATGTGCTTGCACAAGATGTTGTGGAGTTCATTCCATATGTCTTCCAGATACTTGCTCAATTATTATCTGCTCGTGTTGGTGAAGGTCTTTCTTCCTCTTACAGTGCATTATTTCCATTGCTTCTTTCTCCTGCATTATGGGAAAGAAAAGGGAATATACCAGCTTTGACTGATCTATTTACTGCTTATCTATCAAAAGGAATGGCTGAGATTGTTGCAGGCAACTATTTACAAGGTGTATTGGGTGTATTTCAGAAGTTGCTAGCATCTAAAGTGAGTAATTAATAGCTTATTTGTATTCTTAATCTTAATTAATTATTATACAAATAATTATCAGGCCAGCGAAAGCTATGCATTTATCCTTCTCAATGCAATTTATTGCTACACACCAACTGCAGTTATTAGCCCATTTGTGCAAACTATTTTTAACTTGTTGCTAATGCGTATGCAAGAAGCAGTCAAAGATAGTAAAACAGTTCGTTATTGCAAATATTTCGTCAATTCAATTTGTGTATTTGCTGCTCAGAATGGAGGTCAAATAGTTCGGGATACATTAGAAACAATAACTCCAGGTTTGGTGAGTATGATAGTTCTTAATATTTGGTCAGTGAACCGATCTCAATTAGCAAGTAGTGATTCAGCAGAAGTGAAACAAATGATCGTTGGAGCTACAAGGTTATTAATTGAATCGAATTCTTTATCAAATGAAGTATGGATATCTTTGTTGCAATCAATATTGTCGCTTATCGAAGCAGAAGGAAATAATTCAAAAGGATCTATTGCTCATATATTAGATGAGGTGATTGACTTAGATGAAGATGAAAATAGAGATTTCGATAATGCGTATTCCAAACTTGCTCATGCTGGAATTACATATGCTGATCCTACGAGTAATATTCCATCTGGTGGTGCATATTTTGCAACGTCATTGTCATCCTTTTGTGCTGCACGACCAGGACAATATATTTCATTAATTCAAGCCAATCTTGCACCTAATGAAAAGGAAATACTGCAAACAATTTTGCAAAGTAATGGAGTTGGAATAGTTTGAAGATTTTGAAAATCATTCATTGATGAGCTAATTTTTAAAAATGATTTATCTAGACTTGCTTTTAATCTTAACAAATACTATTTGATTATCTACAGTACTACTGTATTTAGAAAAGTAGCTTAGAATTGTCACTGTTTTATTGAATAACTAACTTACGGTAGATGTTGATATAGAAAGGGGTTAAAGGTTAAAGCAAAGAATTATTAATTCAACATACATTTATTAATTAAAAATAATTGGCTCATTATTGATTATAATATCATCGTGAATATGAAGTTAGAAAAGTATCTTCGAAGTTCAACCAAAATATGCGTTGAATGTTCAAAAAGAACATGCTTACATGCTAAAAATAGTGCAACAAATAAAATATCATTGCGATCTCTATAAAATGTATTTCTCAATTCAATTAATTGCTCTATCTATTATAATGTTTGCATATACATCTCAAGCATTTTTAACTGCGAATAAGTTGAGTACCCGAATATTGACGAGATCAATGGGAAAATTCACCGATGGAGTTGAATTTGATACAATTGCAAGAGAATGGAGGGTTAAATGGAGTGCAACTGATGACAAAAAGTCTCTTGCATCACTGCAACAAACACTATCTCTTTTCAAAGGTGGTGTGTCAAAGGTTGATGGTGTGAAGAGTATTCAACGTATTATTTGTGGTGGATGTTACGATTTTAAAGTTATTGTAGCTTTAGATGCAAACAAATTTGGTGCATGGGTAGGATAAAAAAATTCTTTCATTAAATCACAAACGAATTAATAATGGTAACAATTCAATATTGATGTTTTAACTATAGGAGGAAAAGAAATTCGCTCCCGAAGAAGATTTCTTAGCCGCAATTAAAGCAATTCCAGGTGTTACTCAAGTTGAAACTCAAACCTATACTATCGAGCCAGTTGTGTAAAAATTTTACATTTCGTTTTGTGCAGTATTTCTGGTTGATTTTATCCTCTTAAAGAATGATAATATATTGAATTTTCGGAAAGAGCGTTTTATTTTTCGAAGTGTGAATTATTTAACTTAGCTACTATTTTAGTGATTGACATTATTCGTTATTCAAATGCAAATGATAAGTCTTCCGTAATCTAATATAACATTCACAATTGAATATGAATAGTCAATCATATTACATATACCTAACCACGTTCAAATCATATTAATAAAGCACCTCATTTACATTCGCTAAAAATTAAATCCAACATAACTTAATCATATCACCCCTTGAGATATTCAAACATGACCAATTTTGACCATTTATTTCGACCAATTTCTTGGTCCTTACCCTTGTGCAAAACTTTCCTTGTCTTAAAACACTTTTTTCACAGTCAAAAGAGAAATAATTATTACACCCACATTATATTGTCAGATTTTAAGAAAATACTTGGTTTGAAATATTGTTTGAAATATTAAAATCGTTTTATGATAGCGTTTGAGCTTACTATTGGAATATCAATAAACGATTATTGGTCAATAAATATTACTTTTTAAACATTCTAATAGAAGAATATTCATTTTTATGAGTTAATTAAACTAATACTTTCAATCTATAGTTGACATATCTAAAAAATGAAGTGTTTTTTGAACGTTTTACGGGTAACCAAAAATTTTCTTGGTCCTGTGGAAAACCTTCCTCGCCTTAAAACTGTTTTTTTAAGTAAATAATTACACCCACATCATATTATCAGATTTCAAGAAAATAAATTTTGTAATAACTTTAATAATTTTTATTGTTTGTACTATTTAAATCGTTTTATGATAGTGTTTGAGCTTCTACACATAGTAACTTTTGCAAAATGGAAAATCAATAAACGATTAAGAAGCCATATTCTTAAGCTGCGGTTTATTTATGCCAATAAATATATATGTATATATATCTAAAATTATTAACGTTTTAAGGGTAGGGATTAAGGAGGAATTTATTTTGACCATAGACCTGATTTTTTGCACCGATTGACTTTTTCCACACACTCTTCAAATAAATATAAATATATTTTCTTCATGATGAAGTAAAAATAATATTTTGATAAGATATTTGCTTACAACCGATCTCAATATATATCCCGGTAACTAACTTATGCCCGGTATATCGTACCGGGTTGGTATATTTGAAGTATATAAATGTGAAACAACTTTATTTAATGTATCTTCAAGATTTACTTTGCATAAATTATAATAGTATTATTCCATAGTAATTTACTTTAACACTTCATTCAACACTTCAACAAGCTGATAACGGATAATAATTTATTATTTGAACAAATATCGTACATTTACTACAAATTTTAAATGTTTGGTTTGCGTCGATCTGCAACAATATCTAAAATCTGCAGTGAAAAAAATGGAGATAATAGTAATAGACATCATAATTTTTCGATGATAACGAAATTTTCAAAACTTTTATTACAGTCAAAACGGCTTGCCAAATATTGCAATATTAACATCCCTCCTGAAGAATATTCTTTTCTAGAAGCATTAGAACACATATTACAAGTCGAACGAGTTACAAAATCCAATCCTTCTAATGCTCTCATTATTCTAAATATTGAATATTGTCTGCATGCAATTAGGTTGACAAAAATAGTTTACAAACTTATGATCAATTTAAAACAAGAAAATTTTGATACATATACACCTGAGAGGGTACATCAATTAGAACAGATTTGGTCGCATTTAAAACCAAATGAGAAAAGACCCCAATTAATTGCAAGTGAATGGGGACAACTTGGTTTTCAAGGAAAGGATCCTGCTACAGATTTCAGAGCAACTGGTATTCTTGGTTTGACACAATTAGTTTATTTTGCAACAAGAAAAACTGAATCAGCTAAACTTATTTTAGCAGAATCATTTGATCCAAAGCATAGTTATTTTCCTTTTGCAGTTACTGGGATAAATATAACACAATTTTTAATGGAATTATTTACAGAATTTAGATTACATCGAGTGATATTTGATCATTATTCCAGAACAGAGATTCGTAATAGTGATTCATCGGAAGATTATGATTGTATCAATCATTTTTATGAATTAATGAATGATTTGTATTGTATGATATTTGAAGAATTTTATTTATTATGGATTGTAAGGAATCCTACTGACATTATGTCCTTTTCCATTATATTTGAAGAATTGCAACATAATATTCGAGAGAAATATCCAATTCTATAATATAACATTCATCAATTAATAACTATAATTTTATTTTAAAATTAAATGATCAAATATGGGAATTATATAATTTGTTATCAGTGCTGAAATATCGCTGAAACCCCAAGGAGGTTAAATGACAGCTAATTAGTGATATGTGTATCAAAATTAGAAACTTAAAATAATTACTTTGAATACAAACGTTAAGTTGTTAAGCTATCTGTGATTTAATGAAAAAATGAAGTAAAACGATTTTTTATTTTAAGTTTTTCGTCTTCTTTCTCGAAATTTGTTTTTCTTCAAAATTTTCTTCAAAATATTCATGTTTTCCTTCAGAAACTGGTAAAGGAAGATATTTAGTATTCTCTTCTTTTGGAATATCTATTGTTGGGGAACGTGCTCGCTTATTTTCTTGATTAATTGAAGACACATACCATTGCTTAGCAGATTTTGAATTCCAACTCTTCACATAATATTGCATGTTAGTATGTTCCATTAAAATGTCTATTTGATTGCTAACTTTTGTATCCACTTCGTTATTATTCTTCGATTTATTGGTTTTAATTAGCGGTAATAAATCAATTGTATTTGCGATAGTTTCTATCACAAAAATAGAATTGTTTAAAACAGCTTTTTCTTCTGATTCACATAACATAGCATCATATAAACGAATTAAAACCAAGGCATCACAAGCAGCATAATGTAGTTGATCACTTGATAATGGTCGAATCTCCCAATTCGAACACTGTTGTGTTTTAATTAAATTAAAATGTAAATATTGTTTAACTAAATTTTTCAAAGAAATCAAATGAAGAATATCTGGCTGTAAATTTCGATACCATTTTGTCATTTCAATAACATTATTGACTTTCATAAAGCAAGACATGTTAGGATGAGATCTATATAGTTCTTTGAAATCATTCAATAAACTTTGTCCAATTTTATAGCAGTTTTTGTTAAGAAACGGAATCTTGAGTATATCATTCAACTCATTCATGCAATTATTATCAGGTATTATTTTACAAGATTTTTCATAGTTGAATTGATTTTTATCACCATTAGATTTGATGTTATCAAATTGAGAGAGTCTTAATAAATCAATGATAAGAACTTTTTCTCTGCACTCTCGTGTTCGAATAGCTAATTGTAGCAAAGATGTCTTATGCATAGGCTGAATCTCAAAGAAAGAGTTAGTTTTATTTCGTTGTAATGGAATAAAAGATGGCCTTGTCTCGCTATCAATTCCAATGAGAGTGGCCTCATTTACTAAGGTGCGTAACATCGGAAATAAACTTGAGTTATCGATGAAAACCAGGCATGACTGATTCAGGTCAAAAGTAAATGGCAGCATTCTGTCTTGAACATTCTCTTCAAAATAAACTTTATTTCTTATACTTGTCATTGTTATTTTATTGAATATTAGTGTTATGAAGTTATGAAGATTGTGTTGGGATCTGGGATTAGTTGATTAAACTCCCACAATTATGTGAGAAACGATGGACTTTTTCGCTCGTACTATAACTAAAATAAGAAATTTTTACAATAATGATTCAGGAAAATGAGGAGGATAATTAAGGATATAATAAACTATTTATTGAAGATTGAAGAGCGCCTTACATGATTACCCGATTACCCGATTACCCCTTTTTCAACGTTTTAATTTTGTAATTTTCCTTTAAAGAAAGGTTTTAAAATAGAATAAATAAAATAACGGTAGCGGTTATATATACAGAATATGCATAATTTCATATCCACACAAAGTTTCTCTCTTATACTTCTAAAATGAATGAATGAATGAATGAATGAATGAATAGGAATTAACTGAGCAAATCAAAACAGTTCAACTAAACAAGAGGAA